>JAQFYE010004947.1:0-12612 GCA_034694305.1 Protaphorura glebata
TCCATGTCCACACACAGCCAGTACAGAGCTCGTGGTATGGAGTATGGAGGGGTTGGAATGACGTAAATGAGGGTGCGGCCCTTTACCAACTGACGGCGGCCATGATACTACAGTTAGAATGCAGAGCACAGTACGACTTAATACTGCACGACAGACTAACCTATTTAAGGAGATACAGGCTTCATGTACTGCACTTCTAGGAGAATTTTGAATTCCCTCGTAGTTTTGACTGACTCGTTGAAGTATTCGCAGAGCTAATATAGGGAGTAGTTATTTTGAGTGCAGGGCCTCCCATACTAACTAGGAAGGACTCAAAATAACTACTCCCGGCGACTTTTGCGAATAGTTTAATGAGTCAGTCAAAAGTACGAGGAAATTTAAAATACTCCTGGACGTGGAGTACTGTTTATCTCCTTAAATACGTTAGTCTATGACTGCACCCGAGCAAGGTGACTTACAAAGAATAAATGGGCGGGATCCTGTTATCCGGCCTGGCTGGATAATAAAACTATCTAGGTGGGGTGTCATTTTGAAGGCCGCAGCACGGTATTTTAACGGAAATTTTAATTTAAGAGACACATCGCGCGAAGTGAATAAATTATTATTCTATTTCCACTTTTACATGTATTATTAATATAGGGAAATACCGAGTCAACTGAGTGGTGGTGGATGTACTATTTATTTGGGTTACCCCGTTATGAGCGAAAAAATACCGTTAAAAGCGAAACGCGGGGAAATTATTAGGGATGCCGCGAATATCCGCGTAACGCGGATATCCGCGCGGATATTTAGCGGATATCCGTTATCCGCGATTCTTGTCAGGTATCCGCGCGGATATCCGCGGGTTAAAATCGAGTGGGGTGTCTATGGAAAGGTAAAGGTGAGTGTAGTTCAAAAATATGTATAAAGTGTGAGTAAATCCAGTGTTAATTCGGGTGGAATATTTAATGTTATTAGATTGTGGATGAAGTCCTACAAAGGTCTTATAAAATCCCAACGTCCGTCCGTCTGTCTGTCTGACAGCCGGGTGCCATGCTTATTTCCCCATCTCCGTACAATCTCAAAGGTATTAAAACAACTAAGTATCCGAGGTGACCACGTGAATCTGCATCGCGTGGGCTTTCCATAGACACCTCACTTGATTTTAAACCGCGGATATCCGCGCGGATAGCGGATATTGGCGAAGTCCGCGGATACGGATATCCGCTATCCGCGAAACTCGCGGATACCGGTATTCGCGGCATCCCTAGAAATTATGGCTACAGCGTTGCCAGTTCCTCCAAATCAAATTTGAACTTATTTGAATTTCACAAAACTGGTTTAATACAAAAGAAATTCGACAATAAAATTAAGCACACACACATCACAATTCACATGTACACTATCGGCCTATAGAATCTACGTACGGTTGTATCCCGTGAGCTAAAACGTCGATATCTCTGTCAAATCTTTAACCACTGCTTAAAGTAATGCATCGTTGGAATGTTTGAAAGCTTGATGATTCATTGTCTTGAAAAGAGAAAGGGTTACACATGTAATGAATTAGGCTGATAAGGCATTACGTCTAATCTTGTTCAAATTCCGATAAAGTCCGATAGTGTACGAAGTACAGGAAAATAGAACACAACTCAGTAAATATTAAGTCTAATTTTCCAAATGAGAAATGAATGGAATTTCGTCAAAGCATTCCAGCAATGTAATACTTTTAACAACAGAAAGTTAAGATTTCAAGCGCACAATTTTGTCTTCAACAATTCTGTACTTGCGTTTCTTGGGTATACGGGCATTACCAGACTTTAGTCTCGCAATGTCTGATTCACGTTGAACAGTTTGCATTATTATTGCATTAGTTCATTCAACGCAAAATATTTACATGTAGCTTTCCTGCTAGAGCTCGCAACGGTCCGGTCCGGTCCGGTCCTAGGCAGGAACCGGACCGGACCGAACATTTTTTAGGACCGGACCGGGACCGACATTTCGGTCCAGTGGTAAGGACCGGACCGGACCGGCACCGACGCAGTCCATTTCCGGTCAATGTTTCTCAATTTGTACATCCTTGTAGTGCATTCCCTGTTCAGACGGTTGAGGGTATATAGTAACTGACGAAAGCAATCGTAAAATTATACACAACCTAGCTAGAGATAAACATCGTTTTGTTTTGTCAAAACTCGGTCCAGGACCGGACCGGACCGAGGTTTCCCCCGGTCCCCTTGTTGCAACCAGGACCGTAGAAGTTATAAAAAACTTAGTTGGAGGTGAAAATTGTCATGCGCCAAAACTCGGTCCAGGACCGGACCGGACCGGACCGGACCGACTTTCTTCGGTCCTAAGAATACAGGACCGGACCGGGACCGAACCACGGTCCACGGTCCGGTCCTGGACCGGGACCGTTGCGAGCTCTATTTCCTGCTAAATGATTACTTTTCGAATAGAACGATTCGACATACCACAGTACAACATACAGTTGTTTATTAATCGTGCTCCAGCATTATTGTAGTGGTTCCACATTGACCTAGTGAAAATCGCATATTCTTCGTCAATCTACGTAGTGCACGTTTGAACGTCAATCCACGTTCGGAGTAGCTGGAACCCACCTGTCACTCTTAACATTAAGTTATTGTAGTTTGTTGTAATAGAATAGCTTTACAGTGAGTGCATTCCCTGTTCGTGCAACGTTATTGACTATTGGTAGTTTGGAGGAACTGGCAACTCTGTAGCCATCAATATTCCCGCGTTTTGCCCATAACGGTATTTTTTGCTCATAACGGTTTCGCCGATAACGGTGGATCCCATTTATTTACGTATATATTCGTGCTTATATCAGTTTTAATAGAATGAGTTTGAATATTAAGAATCAAAGAACTACAATTTATATCAAAACTAATTTCTTGGTGCAGAATAATAACAGAAATTAAGAATTTCGAAGTTATGGTGAAGCAAGACCAGATACTGGCTATGAGGTGGAGTCTATTACTGTTGTCTTCGTATGTAGCTTCCGAAAGTAACCTCTCGCTGTAGGCTGTACGTGGAACTTAATTTTCAATCTTATCGTGCATGAACAACAAACTTGTCCCCTCCGTAAGCTCTCTTCACCGATTAGGGTTCCCGATCTAGTGACTTCCCAGAAAATTCCGGGACTTTCAAATCACATATATCCTGATGAAATATGAAAATAAAATTGAGAAAACGAATACCCATCATCTAAACATACCACAATCGAATAAAAGATTTAAATTAGTCCGTCTAACGAAATCTGACATTTTGAGTAGTATGTTTTCTTCGTATTTATTTTGACAAGCAAAAAGCCCGGCCATACGGCCGGGTTAGAAAGCTATCGAATAAAATATATTACGATAAACTTTCGCCCGAGCTCCACCCGGCCACTCCAACCGATTCCAGCGTAATCCCAAAAAAGATACTTTTGGCACACACTGTACTACTCTGAGTTATGACGGAGACAAAAATACTCCGTACAACGACACCTCTACACGCACAGCACAACCTAAACGACCCTCCCATTCGTGCGTTAGCCAACCCATTCAATTCAAACTTTATTTACCGTGTATTGGTGTATAATATGAAACATACAAGCATGCGTAACACATTGGTGTCCACATGGCGGTGCACACCGGTGCCGACCGGTAGGTATCACCCCCGGATTTGACCAGTTAAATTTTTAACAAGTTCCGGGTCAAAATTTTTAATTTTTGTGCTCTGATAAAGTTGCTTTCGATTGGGCCTAAAATTTACTTTGGTCTGTGGTCCCTCCAGAATCAGTCCTGCTTGCTTAGCTGAAAGCTTGTATCTTTTCCATGTTGAAGTGACTAAAAGGGTTAAGCGCGGGGTCCGGCTACACATCGCTCTGCGTTTTCCGTGCGTTCATGTATTTGGGTTAAGGCGCAAAGGTGTGGGAGTCACTTACGCCGGTCCGCCGTCTGCTTTTTATAGTATAGCATATCATCATGAATTATGCGATTCGAAAGTCCTGGAATTTTCCGGAAGTCTCACCGGTCGGCCGCCCTAATCGGTGAAGAGAGCTTGAGGAGATGACAAGTTTGTTCTGTTTTTCTGTCCTTATTTTGAATTGTGCACGTTTTTAAAATTATTTCGCGGAAGTGACAGAAGCTGATTTCCTCATCGGGGAAGAATACTCAAGAGATCAGCAGTTCATGTTTTTAAGTTCTAGGTACAGTATGCAAGTGCATGGTAATTCGAAGTTGGCATGGCTCATGTTGCACGCACACGTTTGATCGTACAATCAGGTTACCAGCAGCAGTGATCTACGCGTCCGCAGCTTTCCAGCGATACCCCACTTGCACAGAAACAATTATGATCGGTCGGATACCGGATCGCATTATCCGGCCTAAATTTAAAAAAAATCGAGTTTAATTTCCGGGTACTTTGGCCTTTTCGGCATGGTTACAAACGTCATCTGATCTGATCCAATCGAACTGACAGTGGACTCCGAGTCAAACGTACAGCGTCTCAACTTTAATTCCGTGCTTTCACACAGACCTCGTGAGCCTAATGGCAAATGTGAGAGCGGCAGTTTGTTCAGAGACTCCCATAAATCAGTTCGTTTCCACAGATCAGTTTCCGTTATCGTTAAGACCACTCATCTGAGATTACAAACCCAGCGGGTTACTTATATCGTGCACCCGGAAGAGGGGAAAACCGGGTGAAGCCCGGTTTTTAACCACGCCACCATTAGTTGGAAGGAACAGGGATGGGACTACCAGGCCCGATGAATCGAACCCCGTCCCAACAGATATAGCGGACTGGAATACCGACCCCTAGACTTAAAGATATGCATTGTAAGAAACTTTTGGAGTATTTGGAGATTCGGATTATGATTATGATCGAGATGAGCACAAATTATTGGTCTTTACTCATTTTACAGAAAAGTGTAACTATAGTTTATTTGTGATAGATTGGATACCTGCTTTCAAAGGACGGGGTACTCCGCCAACAAAAACAGTCTTTCTTGGATCAAGGGGCATTGATGCATCTAATACGAAATCAGCGTCTGAGAGCCTCCAAGGTCTAATCTGAACTGGTTTATCTTTAATGGTTGGAGACGACACACACAAGTAGAGCTTGTCGTCATCTTGAATGCAAGCGTCAATCAACTGCTGTACAGAATTTTCTTCCTAAAAAATTTAAATTTAAATAATTGAACAATTGGAAAATGATAACACGCGAAAATACTTACTTGAAAAAGAAGAAACGCGTAGCCTTTTGGAGGGAAGTAAGATTTACTTTCCGCTTTGTGAGGCCAATCAACGACAAGAGGGCCAAACCTTCGAAAACTAGCAGTAATTTCCTCTGTAAAATACAATCATTTAAGAATTATTGTTATACACATTACCTGTTATAGGCAACAGCCAAGCTTTTGGCTCTTAAGTAGAGCATTCCAAGGCATAAACGAGTATGAAACTCGGTAAAAATCCAAGGCAGACTGGTTTTCAACATTTCAACTTGGTATGAAACTAGGGTAGCTTAGCAGGCTTAGCTCTCATTCGTTGGTGAACTACATCGGACTACTACTAGGGGTAGCTTGGTACTTAAACCTGGCCAACATGCCCCTATTTAATTCAATATTATTTACTTTGTGACCGGAAATCTCGGCAAGATCGTCTATTTATGAAGCTTGAAATTATTTGAGACACATAAATTTCACATTTATCAAATTAAAGTTAAAGTCAAATTGGAGTTAAATAGTCTTATTACTTTCCATCCAAAATTTTTGAAAGTTCAGTTTTCGGTATTGCAAGAAACCGAAACGAAAAACAAAACCAAAACAATCTCCTACTAGTCCGATTTACATGTTGCATATAAAACCATAATCCGTTAAAGCTAGAATTTCCTAGTCAGAACCCGAATTATCTAGTCGAGTTGGAGAATTCTAGTTTGAACTATTGAAAACCCGATTAACCTAGATAGAGCTAGAATTAACCGAAACCGTACAATCTAGTTTTACATATTGAACGCCCCTCGTATTGTACGCTCTTTTTAATGGTAGTGTCTCTAAGAGTTGTCAAGACCAGGTCGATTCCTTTTCCCTTTACACCTCCGAAAATTTATTAGACAATTTGACGTACCCTCGTCGATATCAGGTGGAAGTCCACCGACAAACACCTTCCTTGAAAATCTCTCTCCCATTTCCACCCCAGAACCAGCACCAGCGATACCCATTACAGCCGCAGATCGAGGTGAGACATTAGGAACACCTGCGGTAGGAGCTCCGGTTGAATCTCCCTCGTCAAGAAGAAAACCTGCACCTCCCCCGGTGCATCCCGCCAATTCCTCCGCTCCCGTTACGTAATTCCATTTCGCTGAAAAGATGTTTTTGAAAATCAACCTATTGTGGGCTCTAGCCTAAGAGAGGGAAAAACTGACAAGCCGGATCCGCAAATCCTACAGGGTTACTAGTATGTATTGTCCTATCCCGCTTGGTTGTAGCTATTGTAGCTCCTGAGATACATACGATGGCGGATGGCGACAATACATATTAGTAACCCTGTAGGACTTGCGGATCCGCCATGTCAGTTTTTCCCTTTCCTAGGCTGGAGCCCACAGTATATTCCTTTACTAAGGTAATGTATGTAGTATGTCAATTGTCAATACGAGGAAACGAATTCAAGAATATTTCAATTTACCATTACGGCCATCGTGTTCGCCAGTTGTGCGCATCATGTCCGAGAGATACTGTTCCAAAGACCGCATATTGTCTAGAGGTCCACCACTACCATTTCTTTCCTGTACATAAAAATTATTTAAAATTATAGGATTCTTCACCGATTAGGGAATCGGTTCCGGTCACTTTTCTCGAAAATAATTTTTAATCAAAAACGTACACAACTAACACAACTCAAATTAAGGAAAAAGAAAACAGATCATAGAATTGAAAATTGATTTTCGGGAAATTTTCCCCAATAGAAAACCGCAATCCCTGATGGGACTCACCACGGTTTACGGTTCTCTGCTATGGAAAAATTCCCGGAAATTACTTCCCAATCTTCAAATCTATTTTCCTGTCCTTTTTTTGAGTTGTTTAAGTGTTTGATTAAAAAATAATTTCGCGAAATTTTCTGGAAAAGTTACCCGTACCGATTCCCTAATATGCTCAGGAGTCAGGACTCAGGAGAGCAACAGTTTAAGTTCCAAGTACAGCAACTAGAATCAGAATATTGAGAAATGAATGAGTCTTAGCTAACCTAAATCTGAAGACTCAGTAAACGAAGTAGTCTTAACTTAACATGTTCACCAAGAAGACTTCACGCGTGGTTACTTGATTGCTGTGACAGGAGAGACCGTAACTTCTTTTATTACCGAAAATAAAATAATAATTTCACTCTGGGGGGAAAGCACTAAGACTTCTCATAAGACTTGGAACAGTAATCCTCCCAATATTAAATTCTCATTTGATTTTGTCATTCCTCCCGTATAATCCAAATTCAAAATCCTTCATTACTTCGACAACCTTAACAAATTGTGGAAACTGAAAAATATGCAAAATTTTCTGACAGGATGAGTTACTGAATACGGACCTTCCTGTTACAGCAATCTACTACACGTGAATACTTCTTGATGTTCAGTTCGAATTACACAGAAACTGCTAATACATAGAAAAAGTGTCAATTAATCAGTATACTGTTCTGACTCTGTTCTCATCTCAGTTCGTATCGTACCGAATGCTAAGAGTCAAAACTTTGAGATTATTGAGATGACACATTTAATGAATGTGGCACACTAAACCCTCCCCGTGTTAGCCATCTTAAACCTTAAGGAGTTTGTACTCGGACAATAAACTTGATAGAATAGAATAGGAACTAATAAAAATGATGCAAGTCTGCAGAAATAACTTGTAGGCAAAATACTATATACAACAATACCATAGAATCTAATAAACAGAAATCATGAAAACAACTTCTCACCTGGTACATGTGATCTGGCTCTGCTCCAATATTACTTCCATCAAAAGGCGATTGGAAGGGTCCTTTTCCCGCGAAATTTCTACGGTAATTAGGTTGTAGCATCATAGTAGGGCTCGGCTTTCTCCTCAAAAATAAAACGATCAAACATTATTGCTGAGATTTTATGTTATGTTGTATTTGTATTTCTACAGTAAATATAATTTATGTGGTGTTCAATGGTCATCTCAAATTATCGTCGTCTAGTCGACTTATTGAGTATCGACCGAGTAAGGCTAGGTTTGTTTTTTGTTTGTTTCATTGTTAGAGTGATAGATCCGTTGGATTCAACATAGCAAGGTACAAAACTGATTGTCTTATCCGGGTGACACTGTTGGACGATATTTACAACTTTATTTACAGATCAAACAACCACCGGGTCATACATAGGAATATAGAGTATATCTAAGCTAATGTAGACTGTGCTCATTAATGCATCCTAGGGATTTTTTTTCTAGCCTGCATCTCCTTCCCGAGGGATAAGAAATAGCAAATTTGAGCTCACGGGGTTTTCTGACGTTATGTTATTGAATGTTGAAATTAAAGAAATTAATACGAAAGAAAACGAATTTCTACGTTAATGAAACAAACAATATTACTCTTGGAAGGTCATGGAAAAGGAACCTCAGCAATGCTAGACTATAATCTGAATGCACAAACAGGCAATAAAATGCAGGAATCCGATCTCACTCAGTGTTCAGCCAAGAATCTTATCTGAGACAGACCTGACGCCACCACTAACCGCCCAGTGCACAATCCAACCAAAGGCAGACAATGCAAAAAATTCCAATCCAAGCATTGCTTAGAGAGTAATTCGGATAAGATATCAGATAAGATCAGATACGGATAAGACGTTTTTTTTATCTGATCTGATATTTTCGGATCATATCGAATATGGATAGCTCGAATCAGATATCTGATCAGATTCGGATTGAACATTATATCTGGTAAGTGTCAGATATCCGTCAGATATTTGATCTGGTCAGATCAGAACGAATAATAAATCTAATTATCCAATCCGAAACTTCTTACAAGATATCTGATCGATATGAAACAATAGGGTGATCTGACAAACCTCAGATCAGATAGGGTGATCTGACAAACCTCAGATCAGATAGGGTGATCTGACAAACCTCAGATCAGATCAGATAGCTGATTATCTTATCTGATCCGAGCCTTACGACCGAGCGACTGACCAGTAGACACACTTAACTTAGTCCTTCAAATACGAAGTCTACGAATGATGGCAATCTTCCCAGAGTATTTATTATTTATAGGTAGAACTATTATACTAGTTCTAACTTCTAATTGGCATTTTCTCTCTTTCAAACGAAAACTCACATCTTCAGTTAGAACTAGAACTGTACAACAAAAAGGGCAGTTACGTTTCCCAAAAATTGGTTTGGACTCTTATACCAAATATGAAATAAAAGAAATTCCATATGATATTTACCCGTACACGGCACTTCCACTTTTCAATCCCGGCCTCAATTGTTGCCTATGATGTTGGTAGCCAAAGGGAGGAAATCTTCCAATACCCGCACCAGCATTGTTTCCTGAATGGCGTTGACCCTGCTGAGGTGCAAACGGTGATCGACGAGGAGCGAATGGACCATTTTGAGCCAAACCTAACGAAAATATTAGATAAATAAATATTTAAAAAATATGTAGTTCCATAAGAATTGTACGATTTGCATCTAGTTTTTGAGGATTTTGTCTAGGATTCGTAAAAGCTGGTCTGGTAATTAGTGAAAGCCCAAATTCAAAAATTACAGAAAATACGATGTGTCGTACAAAATTCGTTGATAGTTGTAAACAAGGAGAAAGAGACTAAACAAGTTAATCAATTGGTCTAATCAGGTGCTCTCTCGTACTCGTAGTGACGAATAAACAGAAATTTGGAGAAAAAACACTCGAGAAATCCGATGTCTATAAAAATCAACATTACCTACATAATCCCAAATGTATACAGGAAAATAACCCTGGGCACAAAATCAGGTTCCGTTCCCAGAGTTTAAAGAGCTGTTCTTTTGTTTATCTGAACGTAGGATCTCCTTACTACGGAATTTGATTGATTTGTTTAGCACAACCAAACGATAATTTTAACGAGTCTTAACTCTAAAGACCTTTGTTGGTGTCAACAAAATCCAAACACCAATAAATGTTTAACAGAAAACAAGTGTCGTAACTACATAACGGCAGCAAGGTAGCTATTATACTGTCTGGATGGGAATGCAAATTAGATCGGACCGGACTCCCGGGTCCGGACCCGTTCCGAGCGCTGATTATCTATCAAATCGTTATTATGCCTTTGTCTACTCGTTTTTTGTGATGCACGCTTGTTCTGAATATGCAGAATATGCGATAATTGTGGCTTTACATTCCAGACGCGTTTGTGAGTATACACTCAGACTCTGTGATCGAATGATTTCGGTTTGTCCTTGATGAGTCGAGCTCATTGTTAACAGTTATCATGAAACAGTTAGAAAAAGATAAAGACCATAGAGTTAGAAATTAAGAAAAAAAACTAGCATCAATTCCTAGCTCTATGATAAAGACAAAATCAAACTGCCAAGTTTGTTTTCATGAGTAGTCCTTGGACAAAGTCTCCATATGGAGAGGACATTCGGTCGCCCATAGTAGCGTGGACAATTGCAGGCCTAATGGCGTAAATAGGAAGGGGCAGGCGGGGCGACCGTCCCCCGGCCCCGAAGGGACCATTGGCTAATCCGTGCCTAACGTTTTTTTTTTTTTTTTTCACTCACAATTCCACTGTAATATAAAGTAGTACAAATGAATTGTACGAAACGCGCGTTTGCATGTTATTTAATCATGCCCAGGTCCTAACGTCTGCAGTCAATAACCATTGGAAATGTTTGAAAATTAGACGACTATGTATCATTATGATCATGCTTGTATTATGTGTATTGGGAACAATGTGAATATAATCTTTCTGAACCTTACAGTAGTACGTAATGTGTCCAGTTGCGAAAAGAAGACGAAATAATTTACGTTTTATGTATAATTAGGTCTTATAACTTTTGACACGGAAATAAATCTCATTCTATTCTATTGAAGTGATGGCAGTATATGGTACACGTGTCCCGGGCCCCAAGCCAAGAGGGCTCCGAAAATTTGCAAATACACTGGAAATCTATTGTGTATTCGTAAATTTTCGGGCCCCTCATACCTGAAATGGATTTGAACAAATCGACCCTCACGGAGGATTGTCAGGAATAAATAAATTTGTAAAAAAATAGCAAGAATTTACCATCAAGACATTGGTTGTTTCGTCGCTTAGAAACATACATGTTTTACATGCAACATATGTCAAATATACCCAAAAAAGTATTACCGCCTGGCTGGGACCGCCGCAAGCGGCGGGCGCAGAAACAATACTTCTATGGCGCCCACAACGTAACTTTGTAGTAGACCCGAGAAATCCTAGTGGCACCGCTGTCCCAACAATTACACCAGCTGACAAAATACATGTGTATAAGGACCCGCGGCTAGTTGGAGCCCGACGAGATGCGAGAGTACAGTGGATAGAATAGGGTTTTCATTGCAGTTGTAGCCCGAGGGGGCCAGATTTTAGACTAGGTTGGGAACTAAAAATATCGGTACAGAATTGAAGAATGGA
This sequence comes from Protaphorura glebata, assembly GCA_034694305.1. NCBI lineage: Eukaryota > Metazoa > Arthropoda > Collembola > Poduromorpha > Onychiuridae > Protaphorura > Protaphorura glebata. The sequence goes on from JAQFYE010004947.1 coordinate 11,614, forward strand.
ACAAAATTCTGTCGCCATTTCATACCTCTACAACATGTTCATATATAGAGCAAACGGTGCGCGAAAATAAATCTGACTTGGGACACCTAGCGAGTATAAACCTGAAATACCTACTTGTCCCTGTTTAATTATTGTAAACAATCATGTCCTCTCCATTCTCCTTATTGGCTTCTTTCCTCTAAGGAGTAACCTTTGGCCGACTGTAAATCCTGGATTATGAATTACGCAAGTATAGTTAGAACTAGAACCAAACCACAGAAAAAATGTATAGTTAGAAACGAAACCAAAAAACGTGTAGTTAGAACCGAAAGTCGGAAATACAATGAAATTACAAAAATACCATTAACTAGGATGAGGATGTATGTCGTCCCGTTACGGTTGCGCCACAGAAGAGCGGTCGAAGCAAAGCATGCATGTCCTGGAGTGTATATAGTATCGGGAAGGGTATAAGACAGGGACAGAGGACAGTCGCTTAAAATAGGCTCTGATGAATTGTTATAAATTTAAGGTATTAAGTGTGATTTATTATAAAAAAATTATATCACTGTATTCAAAAAATTATCCTGGTTAAGAAAAAATTCATAGTTTGTAATTAAATTCAGGATTTTTGAAGTTATTACTGAAATTGTGTAATTGTGTCATTTATCTACTCTACTTAAATGAGCATTAGGAATTTAATTTAATATTGTGGCACTTTTAGTTTCATAATTATTATTCTCTCGTCTCTCGGTAATGATTTCTATCTCTGACTGTCAACTTCTTTGCTTAGCTGTCTCCGCATTTCTAGTAGGCGTAACCCGTTCTTTATACAGACGTTTTCCTGATTTATGTATATTCTCAACACTCCTTACTTTGTCTCACTAGCCACAGATAATAAATTAATAAAGATTTTCATATATTTGGCATCCAATTAATAGTCTGCTTTAGGGATGGAACGAATAGTAACCGAATACTGACCGAATAGTTGGGTTCTCAACGGAATTGAGGTCTGTACCACTG
>JAQFYE010004948.1:0-12612 GCA_034694305.1 Protaphorura glebata
CTTGTCTGTAACATTCTTTAGTAAAATTTCCGGTTAGTTTACGGTTATAAATTAAATTTAAACTTCACTTCAAGGACAGGAGTTCTTAGAATCAGATACAAGTTCTGTAATTATATCAGTGATAATTCAAAGCTAATATGTGTTACGCTGAGTATCCAAGACAAAAAATTGACTTACGTAACTGTATTTAGCTTATCAAGGAAAAAATAATTCACTTTATACTTCGCCGTTAAATGTCAAATTATACTTTCTCCGTTCAGGATATAGAAAAGTGATTCCTATTTTGAATGAATGGCTATTAAGACTTAGTAGCCTATGTATGTCTCTACAATGTTAAGCGGAAAGATTGCTATTCTAAGACCCTTCAGTTAGAGGGGAATGCCAGTGATGGTTAAATTCTTACCCTGCCGGGATTTCTAGTGTGAATAGTGAACTGCTCATTTCCCTATGTACAATGCTTCCTTCACCCATCCACTTTCTCTATTAAGAGTGACGCCTGAGAAAAGTCTCTCAAGAAAAGTTAGAGATGGAATGAATGAATTAAAAAGCTTGTTGTAAATAATTAGTCAGGACAGAGGAACTAAGGGAGAGAGTGGAAAACTTTCTTTTTTTCGGGGGGAGACTATGAATGACTTTAGGATGCTCTTTACATTTTGTGACATGAGGATATCGTATCGTGCACTCTCCAACGCCACGACTGATCCTTATCTGGAGTACATTCGTTGGTATGTATAAATGCATTTAGGAAGGAGATGTTGAATCAGATTTCCAGATTGAGACTGAGGAGTAAACGGGTTAGGATATTCCATTCCTGGAAGGGGAAACTGGTTGACTGGAGCGGAAAGTGAATTTTACTTCTTTCTTTTACTCCAAGTATAATACTCCACTGCACTGACTGACTCTGGAATGAACCATTGCATTTTTGCATTTAAATTTAAGTACTTAAGTGAGTTTATCTTTAGAAGGTTGATGTGGGTGCGGGATGGGTGAGGTATTTCAAACAAATATGTATACTACTTTAGAGTGGAATCTCTCTGTGCTTGTTGTTCCCGAAAAAGGTTTCGATTGTTCGAATTTATTTTGGCGTAACTACGAAAAATTATGTCGCAGGTGTGGTATTATTTCTAATTCGTCCGAACGAACCGCACAATTATGAACGAAAATTTAGTTTAGTTTTGTTCTGTTTTGTAGTATTAAATTCAACTCAGTTTTTAAGATTGCTGAATTGATTGAAGAGCTGGAAATACGTTCATAATGTAAATTGCTCGGGTGCGTTAGAATTAATACCCTTGACTGCAACATAATTTTTTGTAACTACGTTAAAAGAAAAGCAAACAACCGGAACCTTTTCCGGAAACACCCTGTATGTGTAACTACGTATATGCGTAGTTTACGTAAAATACAAAAACACATTTTTAGAACTGCACTGGAGGAAAAAGACCATAAAAACTTGCAACACGTAAAACCATTTGTAGGCTCATTTCTTGAGTTTGTAAAACTCTATAAAACTCTGAGACTTCTTCTCACTTAAACCCATTTCATCTTCATTGTGTTGGATTGATGCGGTTACGATTGGAGTAAGGCTAAGTTTAGGAACCTCTCTTCAGTTTAATTTATTACTGGGCTTACCTAAACCCGTTCTTTCCTTTATTGTGGTTACTTAGATTTTTATAGGGTAGAACTCCCATCCAAATCAAAGATATAAAGAATATCGTGTTCAAAGGTTTAAGAAGTAGACGTAGAACCATTAGTTAGAACTTGCAAGTGCATGTGATATGTACCTATTACAGCTTATAATAAAAATCCGTTTGTTCGCTAACCAGAAGAAATCATTTTCCAAAGAATATCTGTAAAGCAGCAAACTTATTTATTGTTTCGGGCTGTTGTAATGACTCTATCTACAAATAGGTCAAAACAAATCATTAAATATGAGTTGGTTTTGCAATAGTTTGAATAAAAATCCTGAGATAATTTTCGAAATTCTTATTTTGACAATGAAAGCCGTTCAGTTCCTTTCATAGTTTCCGTTTGTAAGATGAGTGTAAGGTAGAAGCTCAGGGTCATCCAATTTCTTTCAAACTATGCAATTGTGCTATAAGTTAGAAGGAGGCGAAACCGGGTATTATTTGACAAAAAAAGTGTCCCACTCTGTCAACCAACAGCATGGAAATAATCTAAACGAAGAAATAACCAATGCCTACAATTGCATTGTATAAATAAGCCGGTGCATTTGTTCCGTAATATTTGGTTGACGAGAGATGACCCTGAGGCTAGTGAATGAATGTGTGTGTGTGTGATACCCGGGTGTTCCTCACTTGATTGGATGATACTTTGCATAAAAAGGTTACTGGGAGCCAGTATGTGCACTCTCCACAGGGTGCAGTTACAAAACTGCCAATACTTTCATACTTTTACATACATATTCACAGTATCATGTACTAGTGCACTACGTTTGGGTATAAATGGCATGGCTGGGTTATTTCACTCTGGTATTTTTGTCTTTTGCCGGAGGTCTTTTCCTAATCTCGTATTTTGACATTTTGTCCATTGGACGAAGGCGACTTCATCGTCTCGTCACGTCTCCCTTTCTTTTTTCCCTTCCATCGACGAAGAGGGAGAGAAAACTGAATTGAGAAGAATCGTTGGGAAAAGGCGAAGGAAGGAAGGGAAAAAGGCGATAATGAGATTGTCAATCCAAGAGAGAAATATTGTTATCACATCACTTGGAAAGGGAAATCCATTGAATGTCATTATTTTCAGTGAAAAGAGGGTAGCTTCTGTCCTCAATTTCCTTCCTTTGACAAATGCAAATAGTATAAACCCCATTAGAAGGACACTAGCCCTTCGTACAGTTTACTTTTCCCATTACCTTCCCTCGGCATTGTTCACCTCTGTGTCTTAAATCTTAATTTAGGGTAGTTCAAAATATATTGCGGTCTCTATGAGTCAGAATGAGCGAATCAGGAATACCACAACATTCGAAAATGTTTCCCAACTACAAATAATAAATGATACACCTATTTATTAGTATTTGTCTGCAATGCAAGGGTGTCGCCAAAGAATGGGCTTTCAATGATTTTAATATAACATTAGTAGTAAAAGAATTTAATACAAAACAATCACCTGTAAGGTAATGTAAGAGTTTGCCTGCCATAAAGTAACACGAACTGGTGAAAACATCAATTGGAGCAGTTAAAAATAATTCTTACGGAAAGGGCTGTTTTAGCTTCGACTCAAAACAATGCTGAGTATAAAGTGAATTAATTAAATGGAATAGATTGTATGTGTTCAAGTACAGCAGTGCAAATTTTATACCAGAGCAGAATAAATAGATTGATTTGATCACCAATTTCTGACGGGCGTATTATTTATCAATGCTACGCAAAAGGGGTCTCAAAGAGTACCATATGGTCACCTTTTTCTAGCCCACCATGCATTTTCAACGTGGAAGCCGAAATGCATCTAGTACCGTAGCATTGTTTGATGACATGCTTCCGGGTGTGCTGTAAATTGATTCACTATGCTCAGTAGGAGGTACGAAAGAATCAAGTTCCTCAAAAAATTAACTGGAAGAATAAGCCATGCACATTTATTGGATATCCCTTTATATGTGAATTCCATCTCGAATTAAGAAATATGGCGTAAATAGGGACCATATTTCATGGGAATAAAATTAACAATAATTAAGTAAAATAACATAAGGCTTTTTACATAAGTAAAATAATACAAATACGCACGATAAGTACAATGAGAAGTAATAAAACACATTTTCGCTTACCAGGTTTAAAGCTAAAATCTACTCATTCGATCCTGTATACCTTATTTAACACAATTTATAAAAGAAATTTAATTCTAACCTAATTATTTTCGCGAAATTTCTTCCAGAAAGCGATACCTTTCTATTTGGAGAGTGCCCCACTTAGTAGTATTTTATTGGAGAAAAACCTCTCAAAGCAATCGGCAATACATGTCCGAGGAATAAAACTCTTACTATAGTGAAGCGGCAAGGACTGCCTACTTCATTATGCTACCACGAACTGATTACTTCACACAATTACTAGACTTAAAAAAGTGGAGTGCCCTAAAACAAAGTCATCTGCCCCTATAATATATTGCACGCGGATTTCTACGAATGGCCTTAAAAATTGAGTGTAGTTTACAATGTACTTACTTTACTTGTAATTCATTCATTGGATATTTCCTTTGACATTGAAGTGTGGAGTAGCGGAAGGGGTCATAAAATTCAACCATACATGTTTGTTTGCTTTATTTTACGGTTGGACGGGTCCTTGAGGGTCACCCACTGGTCCACACTACCATGACGCAAAAGGGTGCCATATGCGGGACTGAACCACAAAGAAACTCATTGATAACCGCAGGCTGGTCACTTACACCAACCCTACAATTGCACTTGCATTACATGGCAAGCAATCCTTAATGCTTTCGCAATCAAATGGTTAGATCTGAATTTGAGGTTCTTTTGTCATCAGGGTGCCCTCATCGTTGTCGGAGTGCAACCCGTGGATGACTGGGTTTCCAAGCAGCAATAGTTTTTGGAAAATTCTGGATCAAATGTTTGGGTTGCACTTCGACATAATAATAAATGTACAATGCAATGTAATACGAGGGGCGCCCACAAAACGAAATGAATAGATTGCTGTGCGGGCACCCGACGCTTCAGGTTACAAAATACAGAAGAGTGCAGCAGGTGCTACTATCAATTTACAATCTCGAATTGATAACTTCAAAGGGTACCCACTGCCCATAGATCGAACAATGAACCCGTTCCCAGCTCTTCATACGGCCAAATACTGACCTTATTCAATGAATAAAAACTTGCCAGACAAGCCACAAGAGACTATTGTCGCTATTGTTGGGCTTCATAAAAACGAAGACGTGTAAATACAGTTTAATTCAATATGTCTATTTTTCTTTGCAGGTTTTTTCTCAAATTTTTCCTCAAGTGCAATCAAAATTGCTTAAAGAATGCGGGCAACCCGAGAGACATGCGACGGTTCCAGGTACTACTAATATTTTGCTATACTTCCAGTTCTAACAGTTTTCCCGGATAGTTTGTCTATAACTTGTACATTAAAACACCACCGGGGATCTCGCATGTATCTGTTTATACGAACCGGTGTCATAGTCTCATTTTAGAGGTCTTTCTCAGGTGCAGTTGTCACAAAGTAGAAAATATTCATGGTTACAGGTAGATAGTGGGTCAAATGATGAAATATATCATTCACGTGTGTGTTTGTGTATAGCCAAGCAGATCACGGAAAAAATTAATTCACACAAAAATATTTCTGCTAGGTTTTGGTAAGAGATAGAGATAATACACTGCAGATTCACTTACCTTTGATATTATGAATAATTTTGCTGTAGGGAAGAGGATCAGAAATCAGCTTCAGGAGGTTTCAATTTTATTTAAATACGGAACGGAACGAACAAATTGATTACCGGTCGGAGTTTCCTAAGCTTAAAATAATAAAACCGCCTATTGTATCGTGTGGTAAATATTAAGTAGCCTTATCCTGGGCTGCACCCTTTGTAAACTACTAGAGTAGAGAGGACCCAGTATTAAGCCTTGAGAGGCATGTAAGTAGCCCAGACTCTTCTAATGGAGTTAATCTTCTTTCATCGAAGTTGACGTTTCGGTAATCCTTAGGCTGAAGGGAAAAGCCGTCTGTGTTAAAATGTCACCCCACAAATGTTCCTAATATACTGGATGTACTTCCTCTTTCGGTAAACAAAAGAAATGAGGGGAGAATCTTCATCCTATTTAATGCACCAATTATTTAATTTTAAAATTTAATTTAAGTGAATATTTGAATTGTTTTTACAATTTTAAAGCTTTCTCAACCTTCAAATGACGGTGGGGAGTTGGTGAATTATTTCTGCTTTGGAACCGAGAAAGCAAAGTACCTTGCCAAGCCAGTTATAGAATTCATTTAAATTTCATATGACACAAAATCCGCATTATTTATACAAAATAAGTAGAAGATGGCACATTTAATTGGATGACAGAAAATTGTAACCTGCCAGGCTTGTCAACCCGGTGAATACTTTTGGGGAGAATCGTCTGAATTTTTCGTGGCTAATTAAATTAGGAAGCCGGCCCCCAGGCTCCCTTCCAAATTATCTTTTATGACAATTTGGAGTGTGAAGGGTCTTCCAAAAATAATGATATTCTTGACTAAGCGGATAAATGAGAAAATTCATCCCTGCTGTTTCTCGGAGTACAGAATTTTAAGTAGATTCGTTCGTACTGAAAATTAAAACCGAATGACTGATTTGTGGAAAGGTTTAGGAGTGTGGGTGTGAAAAAATAATGTTTGGGTTGGGATTTTGGTTTTCCTTACATTGCAAGAACGGTTTGAATTTGTAATTTGAGAACTTGTTGGTTTCTTCTACGACGACCATTTCCTATATTTTACATGACCAACTTCCTTGACTTGAAATGCTTTACTTTGGAATGTAATGCCAAACAATGTCAGGATTGCTGTTGACTTTACGTTGATTTGATAAATTGGGTGTGAATGTTCTCACTCTGTAACCCGCCTTTGGGTAAAGTCGGAGTTTAAGAAATTCAAATGTGACCTCATCAAATCAAGTCTCAATCCACTACTGTAGAAGTAGAATGTGTGCTATTTTTAAGTGTATTCAAATAATTCAATGAATTTTTTGTCATGAAAAAATGTAGGGCAGTAGAAAGAGCAACGCGTATTGAATGTCGTGTTATTCGACTCAACTCCTGTCCCACTTTCTATGTATATCTTATATTCCAGGATTTCGCACGGTCATCTGATGACAGGAATTAAAGATTCTATAGAATATGTAGTTGACTAGTTAATACCAAAATCAGTATTTCCTAAAACAATGTGAGCGCAAGAGTTTTCAATGACTCTAACAGTGGTCTAAGTAATTTATATTGAACCTTGTCAGAGAGTACTTGTCTTCATTTACTAAGTAAATATAATTAATTGCTACTTTCAAGAATTTTCATTCATGATGGAATGCGGGAAGTGTTGCCACAAGTTATTTATAAAGTTTGAAATGCACCACACTACATAGAGAATGGGAGAGGGATGTTCTTGAATAATGTTTTGACAATAAAGTTAACTGTGTGTGTAGCCACACTCTGACATTTCTTGTGTGACATACGACTGTGAAGATTAGTCCTAATTTTTGAAAGCACGTAACAATCCTCAATTTAAACCATGTGTGAGAGTGTTAGGAAATATTTGAACTCAAGTTCTTCCTTTCCTTCCTAAACTTAATACCCCTGGGAAAGGGCCTTGTAAAAGTAAGGTACATACGAACACAGTCCTTCCGGCAGTTGTCTTGTGCAATGTGCAGCCAGTGCAAGGCGAAGTACAAATTACAAACCAATTCAACCCATGTCATAACAAACTTTCTCTGCATTTGTTTCTCACGAAAAACGGGTTTAACAAAGAACAATTAGAATGACTTTACTTTGCAAAGTAGTAAACGCTTCGGGATATCAGATTATGGCAATCTCCTGAATGAACTTTTGTGCTTCTTCCAGACGATTCTTTCTATTTGTAACAGTTATCAATGCAGTTGTCCCGAAAAGTAGACATATTTTATTGATTTATTATTAAGCTTTTTTAATTAGAATCGATTTTGACCAGATGCATGACTAGTTGCAAAATTTTAATTTCAATTTACTGCAGGTGGTGATCTCAACCCAAGTCAGCGTGGAGGGTCAATTATTAGCGATATCGGACAATATGTTCGTGCACAATAATTCTAAACATGGAAGACGAGCCAAACGATTGGACCCATCAGAAGGTAATGTGTTCTTCGGCCACTCCACCGTTTCCGCCACACTCAAAAATAAATTATGATTCCTGTGAGAGACACACTAGTTCGTAATATCCAATCGACATTTGTACCGTCTGTCGAGTGGGAATTCCAATCAGATGCATCTTGAAAGAAGTGAAATCATACTACGCTGAATATTATACTACGCTCGGACATCTATATTCCCGACACTTGCTGTCCTTGAATAAAATCAATCCCCATATATAATGAACTTTTCAATATACTCGTTTTAGTAGAATTAATATAGAACTATCAATAGAAACAAAAAGTGCTTTGTTTCGCAAAATTCTGTTTACCTTTACCTACCGTAAATGACATAATTGAGCACCCGCGTTCTGTTCATTCAGATGGGTTCAGAGGTCAAAGACTTTCACCACTTTCTCCATTAGGTTACATGTAGAAAGCTGGAGAAAAACCCGCGTTCTATTTGAGCCCCACGCTGTATTCAGCACCAGCGTTCTAATAGCTCATTTACGGTATGTCGCGTCGGAGTGAGAGTTTATAGTTGACTTATCGTAAGGCACCTCAATTTGTCAATTTTACCTTGCGAATGTCACCCTAGTAGTATGATGGAACGCCACTTGCAAAACCCTTAAGTTAGTGACCCAAACAATATGTGCCCGTGGAATATAACCTCCCACCTCATAGCGAGACGGTAATGACAACCTACATTGTGACGGTTTATACCGTGACTGTCTTTAGCGAACTGGAATAGTGCAGGATCGGTACAACCCCGTATTTGTAAACTAGGCAGAAGTACACAAAGGCATTAAGCATTTGGGTTTTGAAGATGCGATGTTAGTGGATACATTTGAGGCGTCAAAAGTCTCAAGTCCCGGGCGTGCCGTCGTCGGCGTGAGAAATAGCTTGAGTGAGACAAGTGGATAGTGTTTTTCTGGGAGTGAATTTTGGATGGTGTGATGCGACAAGGGAGCGATCTAACAATTAGGGTTTCATTTGAGAGACGTCTTTGAAATTGAGCTCGGAGGAGGTTTTTGAGACTGGAGAGTCCCCATGATGGCATTCGTTTCCAGTCCCGAGCGGCCATTGTGATTCCCCGAAGAAAAGCGAAAAGGCGTGTCCCTGGAGAATTCCACAACATCGATTTGTCTCCCGGCTCCGTTTCCTTCATTCATCCCGACCCGTCCACTTCCTTCACTCCTTCCTCTGGTCCGGACCATTTTTCTCAAAACTCATGTGTCGGGTCGCGGATTTCTATGAACAGAAAAATAAACTCAGTTTAGTTATGAACTTACCCGGGTATTATAACCAGACTCCGAACCTAGACAGACCATCCAATCATACTATTTCAACGCCAATAATTTTGCCAAATTGGATTATTAACTAATCAATTTTTGTAATTTATGGTTAGTCACGACTACTAAATAAAGGTTACAGAAAATCCATAAACAATCTTAACAAGTACGGGTTGTGTATTTTTAACATTTATTTCGCACGGAGATTCTATGAATTGGCTAGCAAAGACTGGTAATTTCAGGCTAATGCGTATGCCCTTGGGAATTGAACTTTTTTCTATACGGCAGCCCAATTATTTTCACCGTCTGTGTCGTAAATTCTAGACATTTAGTCAGATTGTTCCTTCCAAAATATAAATTGTTATGACTGATTTGTCTCAAATTCTGAATTATTACAAGTCGACAGGGACGCGATACCGCGAATCGTGCGTAGGAATGAAACTTGAACTTGTTTTGAAATTGAGGGTTCACTCTATCCGTTTCGACACGGGCATCCGAAGTTTCCCCTTTCCAGTAATATACTATCGAAATTTAACCCTCTCTTTGACTTTGTGAATTCCCCTCATTTCAAAGAAAAATATCACCCCTAGTTCCGAACGCAGTGGTAAAATTGTGTTGGTTTTATACAAAACTAGCAAGAAAGCCTGTCCGTTCGGACGGGTATTCCTAGCAGTAGGAAACGAATATAAGCATTGATTCGAAAGAAAACAGCAAGGAGCATTCATATATAGTGGTCTTTTGTCTCTTAGGAGTGCTCAATGATTGTTTACAAAAAAAATAACAACTTTTTTTCAGTCTGGAACAAAATGTATTACAAAGTCGCATAAGATTGGCAGTTTTTATCCAATGTTAATTCTCCATGCATGCAAATCCTGGGTTAAAACGCCCTGGTAACCGCATGGTTTAGAGAGAGTAAAAAAACACAATTTTATTTTTGAGAGGTCAGTTAGAGCACTCCGTATAGCCAAAGACCTCGGTGTATCCTCCGTGGAAAATAGTTAAGCTATACAACCCATTAAAGATGTCAACATTCCTACTTACATTCCCAGCCCACTCAATATAATTTTAGACATTTCTAAGTTTTTTTTAATTTGGTTGCAGGATACTTCTTTGTGAGTCTATTCCACCCTACCACATAGTTCCATACTCCCACTTTACAAAACAAACGTCTATTTCATAAAATGTATAACTTAATTTTTCAAAACAAAAACATTTTCTCAGTCAATGCACAGTAAGTATAGCTCACTCTTTTTCTAGACTACTTGATAGTACATATAATCTTGCTTTTTCTTTCCACGCACTCCCCAGCAGTGTTTTTCCCCACGAAATCTCAATTTGAAGAAATTATGAAACACCCTGTGGCGTTTTTCTACTTAAGAAAAACGTTCAAAACACCCTGTGGTAACTAATCTACGAAAGAGATTTATTTTGTGATATTTTTCCTAAATATAAATTAGTGTTCGGGAGAACTATATGAAAACTTGGCGAGTTATTCAAGCAAAGAACCTCTCTTCCATATACATAGGTGTGCGATGAACTAACAGACATCCTAGTCGAATATTTTTCTCCAAGGGAAAAGTGGGGAGTCAGAAAGAGAATCCGAATAGCTTTGAGATAAAACAAGAGGTAAAGAAAATAGAAAAGTAGGAAGTCAATGGAAATGTACATACGTAGAATAGAATGATCGCCAGTCTTCGCAATGAAATTAAATGAATTGGAGACAAGGAAATAAGGGAATTGGGATGCCATGAGTGTTCTAGACAAATAATGTGATCATTCAACGAATGCATCGCTTACCTCCTTCCAAACCCAAAGCTTCAACTAGACGTACTTTTCACCAACATTTATGTACCATTAAGTGTTACGCTTATTACTATTAGGAGTCAAACTTCATTTGAGCTAAACGACTTTTTCCGGGTCTCAAACGTAGTTTGAGAAGTGAACTGTTACAATTTTAGACTTAAAACGACCTAATCAATTTTATCACCAATGTATTATTGCGAATGAATCGAACCCTGGATTTAGTTATATTTTCATTAATATCGAAAAGCGGTACGACTGAGCTATACAATGTCTCTCGATCTGCCTTTCTGTGGGTACTCATTCCGTTGACAAGAGTTTCAACTTTTAGCAAACTGTTTCCCCCCCCCCCATCCGTTTCATTTTGAAGTCCAAAAAAGGTCTTATCACATATCTAGTCTAGTAATTTCTAAATCTACGATAAATCCACTTCGTGGGATTAACATCAAATACAGAAGTATGTTAAGAGCCTTCCGGCCTAATGTGCGACTAACGACTAATAATTCCCTAAATATTTAAAGGGTATCCAGTTCCAGCAGCCACTCCTTGTATTAAAGCTATTTCGCCAAGTGAAGGGTGGACAAGTGGAGGGGCAACGGTCATCATCATCGGTGATAATTTTTTTGACGGACTTCAAATTGTCTTTGGATCAATGCTCGTCTGGTCGGAGGTATAAGGTCTAATTTATCAACACAATTCGAATTTTTAAGCAAGGAAGAACAAATCATCTTAAGAATCCATAAAAAGGAAGTGTGTATCATATAACTTTAATTCATTCCACTCAAAGATTTCAATTGGAGAACTAAAATTAAAGTAGTAAACACTCTGGAATTTCTAAGGTGCTAGAATATAATTTGTAAAACTAGAGAAAGTGTGTCGAAGAAATCCTTGCGTGCAGCCTGTCCATTCGGGCTGAATAACTTGGGAAGTTTATAAAAAATGAATGCAGTTACACAGTACAAAAGACGTGAACGATTTGACTGAAATTGGTTTACTTTATTTTCCAGTTGATCACCTCTCACGCAATCCGTGTTCAAACACCACCTCGTCATATCCCAGGTGTCGTCGAAGTCACTTTGTCCTACAAATCCAAACAGTTTTGTAAAGGAGCTCCTGGGCGTTTCGTATATGTTTGTAAGTTCGTTCTCTTATCAGTCATTTAACATTTTATGCACTGTTCCACACGCAAAGTGTTTCCGAACACAGCACAAAATCAACTCCTCTGGGAACCAGATCAGGCACAGCTTACGTCTTTATCTCACAAATAGGACAAAGTTTCCATCAGTGGTTGTTGATTTAACATCCCATCCGCTCATCCACTTGTTCTAAACCGAATTAATCAGCTAATCTTTATTCATTTGTTTAACGCTTTGCGACACTATTCTTGCTTTCCGTATTTATTTCTTACAAATAACTGTGTTGTTACTCAGCATTTTAAAGATATTTTCATCAATATAATCATGGAACTCAAAAATATTCACTCAAAGGTTTTCTACATGTTAATTTAGATACGACACAGGCAGGCACGCGGGTTGGACGTACATGTAACAACTCTCCTCAATTAATTAATTTAATTAGTGGTAACTTAAAACTTTTTGGTCTAAATTTAAGACTACTAGGTTACTAGCAATTAATTGCTGTGTCAAGGCAAATCATATGGTCCCTCATTTCCGAGTGGACTCGAAAGAGACACTTGGAGAGATGGAGG
>JAQFYE010004949.1:0-12611 GCA_034694305.1 Protaphorura glebata
CCCCAGTGTTTCCTCCCTAGGATGAAAATACTGGGGAGTGTTCTTTTCCCGGCAGTGTTTTCATCCTGCTACACCGGGCCGAGCCCGGCCGAGAGTTTCCAGTAATATATTTCATTTGGTTCCTTCCTAACCCGGCCGTATGGCCGGGCTTTTTGCTAATGCATACATAAAGTCAGAACTAAAACCCAACCCGTTGATGTCACTTTGTATCAATTATGTTTTCATATTGTAAATTTATTTTATTTAGCACAATTAAGCTCTAAAAATTCGTTTAGGGATTACGGGTCGCTTCTAATCCCCTTTAACATTTCAACAAATATAATAAAAAAAATTTACCAATGGCTGTAGGTGTTAAGCTAGAAGTGCACTTACTGTTTGAGTAACAATTATCCCAACTATTTCTGGTATGATTTCGTAAGGAAAAAGTAGTGACGAACATAAATTCGAATTGGGAGGCAACTGTTAAGAAAGCGACTGATATAGTTATGCCTAGATCTACATTGTCCGTGTTTTATAATCAAAATATCTGCAGATGCGTCAGGAAAGAACATGTCAAACTGAACTATCAGCAACAAATAAAGGACAAATCCTGAACACACAGCAATGCTTGGACATTTTACGAACAAAGGTACATTTGGGGTGAGTATAAGATAATTTGAGATGACTATAACAACAATTGACAAACAGAAATAAGATGGGACGATGACTTCGCCGAAGCAATCGTAACGTTTTGCGTTTAAGATGCTGAAGGCACGATATGACGTATTCCATCGGGTCCCTTGGCTGTGGTTGGTTTGAGTTTGAGAGGCTTGCGATCTAGATATTTGGAACGCATTATTGTAAAACTCAAAAAAAAATCGGAGAGGATTACGGGGTGAGGGACAGTCGCGTTAGTTTTTAGCTCCATGATAAATATTTTTTAAGTAAAGAATATGGAGTGTATAGAGAAGGGAAGTGACGGAGCCCCCAAGCGTTCTGTGACGCGTCGGATACATAGAGCAGAGTTGAATGTGTAAGCCGCGGCAGTTTTACTCTTTTCACCTTGAAGTTAAAATCTAAGCACTGACGATAGAGTCTGCACGCTGCGCATAAGGTAGACTATTTGAGTGCATGGGGGTAGGGTGAAGTGTGCTAATTACAGCCACTTTGGGAAAGTGTGCCAATTACGAACATTTATTACGTGGGGTAACGCGAAAAAAAACTTCTCCCCCTGGCTGAAATTAGCACACCGTCTCAGCTTCACACGTCCGTTGGAGGAGTCAAGTGCATTAAGATAGGCATACTCGTCGTTTATGGGCTAATTTCTCCATAACCTCAAAAAGTGTACTAATAACAGCCACCGCCATTTGTGCGCATGTTTCTTGGTTGTCATGCCCACGTAGTTAAGAGATGGCCGTAATTAGCACATTGTCTCCGTGGTGGCTGGAATTAGCCCACCCCACCCTACGTGTCTTCTCTATGCTTTACCTTTCCTTTCCAAGCTAGCATTGGTAGGATGCATTACCTAGCTCCAGTAAAAATTCTTTGAAGGCGAAGGGCAGAGCCTCTCGCCCTTTGGAGAATCTCCCTTGGGATATAACTTCCTCAATTTTAACTTTATATGAAAACTGAAATGGCCATTTTGTCTACAAAAACAAATGGAGAGTTTTATATTTCTTCGGTTTTTTTAAACAAAATTCTCGGGTTTTTTGGTGTGATGGCATAGAAAGGATAGCGCACAAAGAGCATGGGAAATGCTTCCTGGTCAGAATTAGCTGAATTTTTAATATGTTGTAGCCCCTGACCTCTTGAACAACTTTTGTGAAGGACCCAACACGAAAGGTCGACTGGTGACCTCCAGAGGTCACCGAAGTTCGACCTTTGGTTCCCTCTTAACCTAAAAATTGACCCCCACAAAAGTTGTTCCCCTCAGTGAGACAAGCAACTTCTCCCGCTATCATTCTTCTCTGCGGCCAACCCCCGAGGTCACAGGTCAATCTGTAGACTCGTGACCGTAATGCTGACATTGAACTGTGCCCTCGGGGATTGACCGCAGAGAAAAATGATAGCGGGAAAAGTTGCTTGTCTCACTGAGTGGAACAACTTTTGTAGGGGTCATTTTTAAGGTTAAGAGGGAACCGAAGGTCAAACTTCGGTGACCTCTGAAGGTCACCGGAGTTGACCTTTCATGTTGGGTCCTTCACAAAAGTTTTTCAGGAGGTCAGGGGCTACAACATATCAAAAATGCAGCTATTTCTGACGAGGAAGCATTTCCTATGCCCTTTGTGCGGTATCGTTTAAAAATGCACAAAAACTGAAAAGTTGGTGGTTTTTCATTCAATCCTCCATTGAAAAATCATAAACTTTTTAAAAACTTTCCCCGACCCAGGGTTTAATGGCACTAGTTGTCGCTTGGCAGTATCCTATTTCTTCGGCAACTAGGGGTTGGTTTCGCTTGGCAGTACTTTATTGTTCGAGCCAACTTTTCTTTGAACAATTCGAGGACACAGATAGTGTCACAATTGTTTCTACGTTTCCGGGCAGATTTAGCCCGTAGTTTGTTTGACACGACAATGATCGTCGATCGAGACAGTTATCTTTCCTAATTTATTTCTCATTTTCTCCCAAGCCAAGTAGGTCAGAGTAGGCAGATGGTAACAGGTCACACTGCGGGTGGCTCTAATAGTGGCGGTAGGGAACTTATACTGTTGTGTCATACGTCATAATGATTGAAAACTTTCATTTTACACAAAAACTTTAAAAAAACGAATTACTTCATGCGGATGTGAACATTCAAAATGGACTTCTCATATAAAGTTAAAATTGTGGAAGTTACGGCGAATAGTAGATTGGTTAGATACACCGTGTATGTGGGTATTCTAAGCGCTCTGTAACCGGACCAAGCTATTAGGAAAGTTTGGGTCATCCAAATGACGAGCCCGTCAACAGTTGTTTGACAATGCCAAACAATATCGCGTTGTAGGTCATCACAAGTCTTTCCCTATGTATGCGTGCTACTCAATATCATCCGAAATTCGGGAAGGCAGCGCCTACCACGGTTCAGACGATGGTAGGCGCAGCCGTCACTTGAGGTTATGACCAGATGCGGGTTTGAAAAGACGTTCGCGTATTTCTAACGATTTATTGGCAGAACATTGCCGTTCCTACAAAATCATAATTTGAATAAGAACTAAAAATACGACCCTTACCTGAGCCTCCTTAAAGTTAAATGTCCCATGAAAATGAAGACCAATATGACATTTCCGGTAATGGCCGTGCAGGCAATTAACGGAGAAGAAATGATGAACATAAGTGCAAGTGAAAGTAATATCGTCCATATAGATCTGTGACCTCCTCCATTGTCACAAATGGGTATTACACTACTCAGGACATGGAATTCACATCGATGCAAAAATAAGATTGAAGCACAAACCGGCATAAGAGTAAAATTGACAATTAATATTTTCATTAACACTTGACAGTGTTTGTTTGTTCGTTTCAAGTCTTCCAAAGCCTCGCCGTGAGACCATTCTATATAATTCAAGAACAATCTCCAAGTCTCTTCCACTTCATTAGACTTCCATTTCAAATTAATTTGACAAATTGTAATGAAAGAAAATACGAGTGCATACAATAGGCGATAAGGTCCATTCAAATTGTGAAACCTAAAACTCTTATTTACAATGTCGATAATAATGGTAACAATTTGAGATGTGGTTGCAAAGGTCGAAACAGACAGAGCTATGTATTGCAGGAATTTAGACCATCGGGATGTTGACAACTTGGGAGTACCGTTCTTAGTACTACTGAAAGGTGAGCTCCATCCTCCCTGGTAGCAGAAGTTGACCGCCGATTCCATTTGACCATTAACGTATGGTATTCCGGCTGATCTCTCAAGTATTGTAGATTTATTTCGGCGTATGAACGATTTCTGCCTCTTCACCTAAGAAAGTATCAAACGAAAACGAAATTTCGAATGACTCTGTTAAACACTGGTGATTAGAAACAAATTCCTTACTTGAATTATCTGAGCGCCAGAGGAATCCATGGTGTAACTGTGCAAAATACTGTTGAATACAATATCCCGAGAGTATGACACCGGACAGACGAGGAACAAAGCTAACGAAAAAGTGACGCTGACTCTCCTTTCTCAAATATCAAGAACTCATCAACCATGAGTCGGAAGCTCAAATAATATATGAGAATTGAAATTTGTGGGGTAAGGAGTTGTACTAAAAAATTTAAATTTAATCACGACTTACAATAGATAAATTTCAACTGTAAGTTTCTGAATGTTATACGATTCTGCGGATTTGCCACTTGAGGCTTGTATCAGATCACCAAATGTCGAAACGGAAATGTCGTAATTTTAAGATACAGGTCAAAAGGTTCCATTGTAAACTTTACTTCGCCTTACTTCAAAGACATGAAATATGCATTCACTTTGAAGCTTACATCGATTGCCTTTTCAAATAGTTTGAAGTTACTTCATTCCATCTTCCACTGTCTCAGGTAGAAAAAATATGAAGAGTTCGGTTTTAAGTTTTAGGACTGTCCGATAAAATATTCAATATAACGGCAATATTATAACCTTGAACTATTGGTAAAAGTCGAGTCATGGGATACATATTCTTCATATACAACACGTGCGAGAAAAATCGATCGGAACGGTACTTACCATCATTTTTAACATTTTATAATTTACTTTCTCATGTATGTATGTATGACAGAATGTATGTCATGTATAAATGTAATCCAAAATCCAATGTATATGTAATTTAGCAATGAATATAAATAATCACAACAATCGACAGCATGTACAGGATCTTTAATCGTAAAACAAATCCATGTAATGCTTAACTATTAATTGTATGTTATCTCGTTTAATATAAAATGGATGGAGGATTTGTGATCGAATAAATGAAGCCTGTACCCGGCTTCAGGACGTCGTGCTACGTATGTATAATGTACGCAGTAAATGTCTTATTACGGATGCAAATTCTGTCTGTCCGTCCGTCCGTACGTCCTTCCGTTTTGATGACACATGGGACTATTACCTAAAAGTGGTCGTTACTGATGTTTGTGATCCAAGGCAATTGCCTGGAAATGCCTAGAAAATCTGAAGTGCGCGAAAACGGTATATACATGGCAAAGCATGTTATAGAGAAAATCAGACTTTCCAATTCCCCTAATATTATAATCTGACCTCCCAATTCCCCTAATGTTAAAATTAGATGTCCCCATGCGTCTAATGTTAAAGAGAAATTCTGATCACCCAATGCCCCTAGTGTTAAAATCTGATCTCCTCGTGCCCGTAATGTTAAAGTCTGACCTCCCCATGCTCATAATGTTGAAGGGAAAATCTGACCTCCCAATGCCCTTAGTGCTATAATGCCTCTAGTGTCAGAATCTGACCTCCTCATGCTCCTAATCTTAAAGGGAGAATCTGACCTACCAATGCCCCTAGTATCCGACTTCCTCATGCTTCTAATTTTATAGAAAAAATCTGACCTCCCACTCCCAATGCCCCCGGAGATAAAATCTGAGCTCCCCGTGCCCGTAATTCTAAAGAGAAAATCCGACCTGATGCCCTTATAGTGTTAAGATCTGACCTTCCAATGCCCCTAACGTTAAAATCTGACCTCCCCATGCCTGACAAAAAAGAGAATCTGACTTCCCCTGACCTCCATATTTCCCTAATGTTAGAATCTGACCTCCCCATGCCCGTAATCATAAAATCTTACATCCCCATGCTACTAATGTTAAAGCCTGACCTATCAATGCCATTAGTGTTAAAATCTGAATTCTCCATGCACCTACTGTTAAAAAGAGAATAAAAAAGGGGTGTTAGCCTATAAGTACACGTACACTGGATATCCATATGGGTTTCAGCATGAACAACAATATCGAAATTAAATCCAGACCTTACCAGACTTACCACTTACCAGACAGATCCAGACTAGGACAGTCTTTGCCGATTCTCATAGAACTGAGTTTTGCCCGGCATATGGATGGTTTGAAAGATAATAATATGTCCTAGGCCAAGATTAGACTGACAATTCTTAAGGTTTAGCCATAGCTTCATTATCCGAACTTTCGAAATGCCATAGGGATGCGAGAATTCTGGACACTAAGAGTGTTTCAACCGATTTTGAACATCAGTTTCAAATAAAGACACACATACTACCTTTCATGTCATGCACTTGTTGCAATTCTTTGAAACACCTTGTCAAACATTGCTGACATTCGTTGTGGAGACAATACATTAGTTAGCACGTACCAAAATATTTTAATTCCAGGTCCAGCGAACTGGAACGCTGGAGATAATTTCTGGAGAGAGTGCTTGGTAATTCTTAGAAACAAATACTTTATAAACGTAGCCCGTTTGCATTTTTGTTAAAATTCATCAGTGGTCCACACTAAAATAAGGTTAGTTTAGAAGAATGATATCTCTCAAGGGTTAATTATCGTTTTCTTGAAAAATTTATATCATCCTTCAGAATTGGGGTTTTCTGGAATTTTCGAAACGGGTTGTCTTCGTAATCGCATGATCGAGTTGACTAACTCAAGCCGACTGGACAGTACGTTATAGTATACCCAGATTCACCGGACGCGAACGTGTTGCTTCACCTTAACAGAATTTTGAACAACCTGGCTATTCAAATTTTCAAAATATTCTTCCACGTAACTATGATTGAGTAAAAACTTGACTGTTTTTTCCTTAGCTTTATAATTTAAATCTTTCAACGTTGAAATCGTATAATACATATGACGAAAAATCGAAATGACCAGATTATGGCACTGCAGTTGCTTTTGCGACATTTGAATATAATTTGCGTATTGAATCGGGACGTAATAGATTAAAACCCGACACTCACTATGCCGCAACATGTACCGGCCTCTTTGCTCCTTGAAATATATGTAATAACCGAATTTTGAGACATGCCTGCACTTTGCTTCCTTTAATACAATCTATAGCGTTTGAATTAAATATACATTGACAGTATGAGATTACGAAGACTGTGAATGTGGGATTGCATACGCATACTTGTAGGGACACTTGAACATCAATAAATCAATTAGTTTTTGTGAGGGTCCTACCCCCAAAAGTCCAACCGTTTGGCCACTAGAAATACACCATGGGTGGTGAAAGCGAGTGAATTTCACTTTTCTTTCACTCGCTTTCACCCAACACGCCCACAGTGTATTTCTAACGGCGAAACGGTTAGACTTTTGGGGTAAGACTTTCACAAAAGTTGTTAAGGATAAGACTGACTACAATATCTAAAACTTCAAAGAAATTCCAACGTCGTACTTTTTCCCATGAAGTTTGTGCCCCCTCCGTTTCAGAAGCGAACGTGATACTGAGAAATCAATACATAAGAAATTACGAAATCGGAATACTGTAAGCTCTACTAATGTACTTCATTGTCTATTTTTGCTTAACTGAGAATAAAATCATTCCCAATGTATTAAAGTCAATCATATTTCGGGTTACTCGAGTGATGTTTTTTGAACGATTCAACATTTAATGTCCAACGTTTCAGAAACTTACTGTTCCTTTCATCAGGGACTTAGTTAGTCGTACACATTTTTGGACTTACTCAGAATTACGAAATTGACAGTTGTAGTTGACAGTTGACAGTTGTCACATTCCTAATGTACATCGAATTACAGATTCCCTTGACAACGATTCCACGTACCATCAACATACAAAGGAATAAAACTGAAATGAAAATATATGCAGTAATGGGTGAAGAATTTTCTATTTAAAATTGTAAATGTCAAATAATTGACTCAACCGCAAATTGGTTAATTTATAGTGCCAGATTTACCAGTAGTTTACGTGAGTGCAGTTGGAGAACCAAGCACTCTTTGATTTTCCAGATTTACGGGTTCTGAATTAATTATTTGTGGGTTCAGGTACGAAGCTGAATTATTGTTGGAAACCATGGCATGCATTCGCTTTACGACTGAAAGACCAAATGAGTCTCTGTAAGTCATACATTTGAAAACGTACAGTAAAGACGGAGGGTACCACTAACATAAACTGAGATATACATTTTTAACTAGTTTTAAAGGGAACTATAGTTAGATTTCAGTACCAAATACCAAGTGTATATTCCAGTTAGTTCTCTACAAGCACTAACCCATGTTGGGGTACACAGGAGTCAAGTATAATTATAATTAATGGTTAAACGAGACTTAATCTGTAAGGTGAAGTTTGCCCATGATTATTCGACCCATCGGATTAACAATAATAATTGTTTTATACTGGAGAAGGAAACAACTGATTTCCGTAGGCCCGATCATTCCATTAAATCGGCACAACTAATTGTTTACACTAGAGCCCAACTATTCAAATGCCTTCTTGTCTTCTTTGTGGCCATTCCTGTCGGTGTGAGCATCTGCTGTTGTGCAGGATTGGGATGTTATTTCTATTCACTTCAGGCTGATCGTCAGCCCCGACAACAATTCCAAGGTTAGTAAATTGAAATTTTTTTGATTACGAACTTAAGAATGCAAGGGAACCTCTGATCAAAGTAACGAGGTCACACCTCTGTGTCACCACTTGAGGTTGAAGCATTAGTGGCCACTTGCCATGTCAAATATTCATAAACATTAACTTTAGTGATAGACTTTAGTGTACACTTTACCAAAAATGCAGTCGGGATCGGTGGTCGACACCCAACGGTTGACGCAGATTTCTAAAATTTTTATTTATTTTCCTAGAATTCCCACCGCCAGCCTTCGTGGGTCATCCAAGAGGTGTTTACCCACAAGGACAAAATGGAGGTCTACCGGTGTACAACACCGCCTATCCACCACAACAGCAATTCAATCAACCTCCACCTAATGGGTCACCTCAGCCCGCGTCGGTCCCGCCTCTGTCCACTGCACCCCTTCCAACTCAACCACAACCAGCCGTCTAATTTATCTGCGGGATATATACCCTCAATAACAGTACGATTCTGAGCCCTTGACCTGGGGTCATCGAATCATGCACTCAACAGTGCAGAAAAATCTAAATTTATTCTCCACAGACATAATTTCGTTTCGAATAAAAAAATACTGCGTCGATGGTTTCTAGATATTCTTTAACACGTTAATTGTTTTCTACTGCTGCGGACACTGAGGATGAATTGTATAAACTAGATGTAATATTGCGTGAATAATAGTAATAATAATGATAATAATAGTAACGATAATAATAAAGAACACCACCTGAACAAGGTTTCTACCGGTTTCTGATCAGACGTTTTAATCGTAATTAAAAAAGTTTTATTTGGTCAGACATTTCAGAATGAATTGTTGTAAACAAGAGGCTGGTGAAACATACGCACTTATCTGAATGCTCCACGACCACTAAGAATAGTTAATTGGTCAGCTCAAAGTGAAAACTAAACGTATTGGGGTAAAAGAGGACAAAATGAAAAATGAGGGCGAACGTTTTTTTTGTCGTTGACAACATACTTTATCCTTCGGTAAGTGAATTGTTCAACCGCACACACCATTTTGACGACTATAAATTTTATTCACAATTCTTCATATTATTGTTTGCATATTGTTTAGATTGCAGGGGTTATGATGACTTATATTATATTTCTTTTCCAACTCACTACAAGCGAATCTTCGTCATCGCCGACTCCAGCTACATTACCATAAAGAAATTGAGTCAATATGTGAGCAATGCACAGGTGATATTTAGCTAAATGCACGTGACTGAAAAATATTCTACAATTACGATTTTAATTCAGATCCCACATAAGAAATTGTAATGTAATTATTTTCCAAATGCGTCATTCTGCATACGCGCACACTCGTACCAGTCACTCTTCCAGTGTAAAATTATTATTAAAAATTCAAGTTGGTAAACGATTAGATTTAATCCGTCCATGCCATAAATAGTCCATGCCTGTCATTTCCCATTCATTTGACAACCTCCTCAATGTTTTAGACAAAGACCAAAGAGATTATAATACCCTATAGACTAGAGCGGCAACCTGAAATTTTTTCTTGAAAATTCCGTCCCCATGTTATAAGATTGAATACGAGGTTTTGTCGAATTTCTGTGGAAATGTCATGACAATTTTCTAAGAGAACTGAATCAGCTGCACCGAATATGCGAGAAATGTGTGCAAACTTTCCGGCCACCGTGGCAGCAGCCAAGATTTCGCCTAAAAATGTCCCTTTCGGACATAAGAATTTGGATTCCCATACCGACGTTAGCAAAATTCAACAGAAACTCGTGTTCAATGCAATGACATGGGGACGCGTTGCCGTTTCGGCCAAACCCTATAGTTTTGTTACTCTAGGTAGTATATTCTAATCTCTTTGAGAAAGACACATTATTCTTAACATTTCCGGACTCCACAGCTATTTAATGTTATGGATAACATTTTGAAAAATTAAATTGTAAATGTAAATACAAATATCATTTGTTTACTAAACGCATTCAGGATTAAGCTGGGCACACAGTAATAAACAACATAGCAATGTGGACAGCATCAAGAGTCCTGAATGACCTGAGTGAGGAAATCAGACTATGACAATGTGTGTTATTGATCGTGATTTTTGTGATGTTATTTGTTTACTTAAACTCATTCTTTGGGAACATCTAACCCGGAAGAGTTACATACTTCAAAGAAACCTGTGACACTCAACAGTTTCACACACTTCCGTCCTTGTAAATTCATTGTAGTCATTCCTTGTAGTTCATTACAGCCAAACCAACCGTACTAAATTGATTCTAATAAAATTTATTTCTTGTACCCAGTTGTCTGAAAGAAAAATGAAACTATTAGGGATCATAATTTTCTTCATGTTCATTTTGTTTTCTGACGGGGCAAAGAAAGGATTAAAAAAAACAAGACAAGACAAAGTTTGTGACTCTGACAATTGGTGCAAAAAGTATGAATCTCAATTTGGGGTAAAGGGTCCAAATGATATATATTGTGCACCACGATACTGTTCTCTACGCTCTTGGATGATTGAGAAGGTACACAAATACATACATGTTTTTAACGAGTTGAATATTGTAAATTCTTTGAAACGATTACAAACTCATGAAATCAGTATGTCTTAAATTTCAGATGCCTTCTAATACCAATCCTAAATTTACCAGTCCAGAACCCGGTAGTCCAAGTTATATAATTACCTCAGCTGCAGCTCGGAAGTCTGGAATTGAGGAGGGATTGCTTGGTAGCACGGAGTGTCTGTCTGATGAGTCTTGCAAGGAAAATCCTTCATTTCAGAAGGCTTCGAATGGGACAGACCAAGTATTCTGTGCACTGCGTTATTGTTCACTACATTCTTGGTCTGTTGAATCATGTGGAACATAGTTGTCTGGACTCTCACTCTCACTCCCACAAGTGCAGAGGAATTTCATGAACCAATAATTTATCGATACTTTTTTTGAACTAAGAACTATTAATCAATTCCAAATTAAAACAGTATTTGAACAAAAACAAAATATTGAGGAAACAGATTTTGAAACATTTTCATTTCATTCCATCTTGCATAAACTAATAACACTTGATGTGCTTAATTTATTCTAGGAATGTTACATGCACAGAAACTGAATTAATTTCATTCTTGCCTCCTCTCCAGCACTATGCATTAACTAAACTAATCAACTAAGAATTAGAATTAGACGGTGATGAACTGATTACATGAATGGCAAAAATTAAAAATGCGTAAAATATTCCTTCTTAAACTTAAACAGATAGACAATTTTATTCATACATACGAGGGCGTTTTCAAAAAGAATGAGACTCTATTTTTAATAATATCTTACCAGTGCAATTATATCAATTTTAATTTATAGTTTTTCAATGTAGTCTCCCTGTAGTTTAATTCACTTTTTCGAATTAGATTTCACGCTGCCCATACTGATTTTAAAAAAGGATTTCTGACTGCCTCGAAGAATGTTTTGCTCCTCCCCTTTGGCTGCATCATAATATGTATACCACTTTACCCTAAAGTGTTTTTCTGAACGTCAAAATTTAAATAAATAGCCAGATGCATGGTCTTGACTATAGAGTAGGTCCAATAGTTGGAATAATTTTATTTTGTCCAGTGCAAATTCTACAACTTTGGCTTCATGAGCCAGATCGTCAGAATTTTGAGGAGAAAGTCCGAGAATCAGATTCAACATTTATTTTTTCTGGAATGCGTGGTTGAAATTGGCCAGCAATTTCCAACAATGTGGACCATGCATTGTAGTTTAATGGGGTAAAAATTCGATTAGGTGAATATCGTCAAAGTCCGTGAGAAAATGATACCCACATGTGCGATGCGTGTGGGGAAATTTTCTCCGTTGAGTGGAGAATAGGTCTGCTGTTTCCGAACCAGACTCTTGTTTCGACTCCGGATCATAGTGGTTAACCCATTTCGCATGAGGTTTCAGGTTCCGGCGTACAATTTTTTTAGTCTGCTTGTTGGGCGACCGAGTGTAACGAGAAGGAGACCTCCTATTCGACTTTTCCCCGTTCGTGTCCGCGTCTGCTGTATGTCGGCGTTGGTTACGCCTAACAACCAATATACCGACCCCGTTGCCCCAGCAACTGATCCCTCATGTTCGACTTTTCCCCGTTCGTGTCCGCGTCTGCTGTATGTCGGCGTTGGTTACG
>JAQFYE010004950.1:0-12610 GCA_034694305.1 Protaphorura glebata
GTATTTTGGACCGAAACAATTGAGTATTTAGTATTTTGTATTTCAAAATACTTTTCCGAGTATTTTGCCCATCTATGCCCAATATATTTGGGACCCTGTAAAGAACAGAACACTGATTTAGACGAGTACTGGTACGTGTTTTTAACGCCTTTTTCATTGTTTACACTGAAGGTTAGAATTCGCATCCAGGTGTCATAATGCCATATGCCTTAAGTCTCACTGTTATTGTTATTGTTATTGCCTTCGTCTTCTTGTTTCTGGGATTCTTCGTCCATCAACCTCTAAGAAAGTGAAAAAGAATAGGCAAATCTGCGGGTGTCGATGGGTCATAGCCAGATTTCATTTCTTCAAAAATTTCGCACCAGACAGACAGGAAAACAAATAACTGTTGGGTGATGGGAATATCCGCAATGTAAAATCGGAACTCGTGGAAGAAACCCGGAAGGATTGATTTACAGTTCTTAGGAATCTTCTTGGATTTGATTACAAATACAAGCACGTCGTGTTTATTCCAGGGATTTTTCGCAATGCAATGCAAAATCCAAACCAATCTACAGTACAGGGTTGTTCATAACTTAGGGATCCTCAGGTATAGCCCAAGCCGGAAGTACTTAAAATAATTATAATGGAAATATTGTTTAGAATTCAAGCAAATCTCAGATAATCCATATCGCGCGAACGGTGCGGCGCTCTAGAATAAGGATTTGTACTTTTTACAGCCCGTTTCAAGAGAACTTGACAACGCTTACTTACTAGGAGCGGTTACAGCAACCAACGATGACGTCAGGATGTCACTATTGTCATAGCAATGCATGGTAAAAACAAAATTTTCCGCTTGCCAGAGGAATCGAAGGAATTTCTAATTTCTGGGGGGCTAAAATCTTGCAAAATCTTCCTTCACCGTTTTTGGTTGGACCGTTGGGCGACATGAGCTTACCTGGTAAGGAATTGCCAATTTATGTTGGCCCATTATAATGCACACACCTCCGGAATTCAAGGAAAATGGTGATGGACCACCCTGTACATAAATATGATATGAATTTACCTGTCTTTGAACGGTCATCGCGGCGCCTATTGAGAGTCGATAAACTTTTCCTCGAAAAACGTAATTTCAGCCAACACCAAGAAGAAGTGAGAAAAATTATCTCGACAATGTAAACATTCACGTTGGAATTACGTATAGCCAAAACATACGGAAGTTAAGCATTGCGTTGGCACTAGAGCCCTAGTTTACCCGGAAATAGACGCGGATCAACTTTCACTAAAATTTAACCCGAAAGATTTTACTACTGACCCCGTCAAGTCAAATACTAAGATGGATTTCCTTGAGTACGGATCATATAACTGTCTACATTGTGGTTCATAATTGATGACTGTGATTCCAAGAAGGCGTGCTTTCAAAAAATTCAAAGAGTTGACCATATTGTGAAAATTTTGCATATTCAGTGCAATACTTCAAATGTTGCAATCGAACGACCCTCGAAAAATACGAAATAACGAAACCATGGTTATGAGGATAAGGTACAAGTGGTTATGAACCACCTTGTGAAAGTGTATTGGATTATGTGGGACATGGATTGAAAAATGTTAAAAATACCTTGAAAAAAAGTTTGAAAAATGAGTTTGTGATGCCACCCGCGAAGTGACTTGATGCGTGAGCGGTGCGCGCGCCCTGGATTACTTATTTTTGAAAATGAAATGAGATCAGAGGAATCATAAGGCGGTTAATTAGTTACGTCTAGGAACTAATTAGGATTAGGACTTTCATGTCCTGTCCTGTGTTCTTGTACACTTCCATGAGATATACATAGAATCGGATGCATGTTTAGACTCAGTCGAAGTCTCTCGTTAGACAGATCCAGGTTTTGAAAAACCGTAAGCGTAAGCCTAACCGTGCAAATGCGCAGTCAGTATGAATTCTCGGTTTTTTCGGTTTGATCCGCATTAGACCACGCTGGATTTGGCTGTGACTGTGACTGTGACGGTCCTTCTCTCAAACCATTATATTAGAACCGGGTTGGCTTCTTCCAAGCTTAGTCTTCGTCTAACTTCGGATCAGAGCATTTTGCTAGAAAACTGAGAACTGTGGGTAAACTAAAGACAACGTTCAACAAAGAGATCAGATTTGTGAGCGGAAAATCTAATCGAGCTTATTAGCCGAGCTTAAAATTATAAATTCATCTCAAGTCGTATTAGAGAGTGTATATGGTTTTTAACAAAACATCTGTTTTGGGCAAAAAAGTGGAAGAAAAAGCAAATATGAAAAGTTCAGAGGAAACCCCCGGAAAGGGAAAATTAAGAATTGCCGTTTTTGGACAAAGTCAAGTTGGGAAATCAGGTAAAGAAATATTCTGTTATCTCATTAAGTAGCTTTAAAAATATTAAGGATTTTCCAGAAGTCTGGATATTTCGAGTCGATATTAACAAACTTTAATCATTTCGGCCAATTCTTGGAGATTCTACACATTCCGACAAAATTATCGATATTTCAACATTTCTGGTGGTTTGTTAGACAATTTTAACTTCTTTTCATGATTACCTGACATTTCTCCTTAAACGTTTCCGGAAAATTATCGTGCATTTTAAGCTCTTCATGGGATTGCAGAACATCATGAGGTCTTCCAAAATTTTCTGATATTTTGCCGTTTCTGCCGTATAAATGGCTCTCCGAAGGTTTCTTCATAATTATTGAGCATTTTGAGGTGTTTGGGAGAACTACTTAATATTTTAAGAATGTTAGGACTATTTATTGCAGCATTTCGGCATAACTATCAGTCATTATCAGCTTTTTAGCATCATTCCCTGATAATTTAGCATTTCATTCTCACTTCTTTTCAGCAATTGTCGGACATTTGCAAACCATTATTCCATAATCTACAAATTTCATTGATTATTCTCTTAAGATTTTCTGACTTTTGAAACTTTTCCGTGGAATTGCCGAGCATTCCAAATAAATATTATTGAAGGATGAACATAAATTCCAGACATTGTTTCCATTTAAAAAACTTTCCACCGACCTTGTCTTTTGAACAGCTCATAAATAGTAAGCAAGTCATCAAAAACTTTAGTTTGGTGACATTATGACGAGTCAACAAGGAATTCTTAGGGTGTTTTGGTTGTTCTTCCTCCGACATGACTGATAAATTAGAAAAGCCTTGAGTTTGAGCCAAAACCAATAAATGTGTTTTGTAGTTGCGTTTCCACGATGCATCACCCACACGTTAAGTGTATTTTCATGTGGGTGAAGAATTTCATTTTTCGGTTGGATTTATTCAATGGAACCATCTGGTTTTTCTGTTCATCGTACCCGAAGTGATTATTTGTAATTGTCGCACTGGGCTCCTGCTAAATCCAGGGTTAACTCTAGAAATTTTATGACTTTAAGTTTGGGTTAAGGTCAAATCAACAAAAACAATTCAGCAGTTTCTATTTTCTGACTCACTTCTCTAAATTTCATGCGTAGATATTGGTTTCTGAGTCCAAAAAATATATTTTTTAATTCTCAAGATTGAAAACCGTTTATTTTTAAACTTCAAACTTTAAAACGATGAAAACTTCGACACTCGATTAAAATTATTGCCTTACAAGGTCCGATAGCGTCGGCTATGACGTCATCGAAATGCAGCTTAGCTTATAATGAAGTAAACTAATGAGACCATCTTAGAGATTCTGTTCTTTTCCATTTAAGTAAGGGAGGTACCCCTAGTAGTAGGGATAAGTCGAGTACGGCAGAGAAAATTTTGCCGAGTCCACCCAACCTAGAGACATATTCCGGGACATAGCGAAATGACTTGCGGCTGCTTGCACCGCAGACCACACTATTCTATATGATCCAGAAATGATAAAAAATTTCGATAAATTTTGAAAACTATTGGAAATCACGACATAATTTTGTTCAAAGACTGAATTTTTTGAAAAATGAGAATTATCTTGATTGATTCCGTGGAAGTGACAACTGAATTTGACGGAAACGTTTTCCTTTGTTAATTTCCAGCCCTGACAGTTCGGTACCTGACAAAACGCTTCATCGGGGAATACAAGTCTAACACAGGTAATTTTTTTTACTTTCTTGGACAGTAAATCCATATTTATGGTTTACGACTATGCATGTTCACATCCAGTAAAATCCGGTTTTCTCTCTTTCTCGACAAATAAAAATCCGAGTCCGGAGTTCATTCCCAAAATTTGCACGCAGCGTCATCGTGTAGAAAGACTGTCTTCTGGGTGTAATAGCAGTAAAAGTAAAATAAAATAAGATTGCTCGTCTCTCAAACCCAAAGTCCTGTCATTCTGTCTTATACGGAAAAGTTTTCACAACCCGGAGGACTCCAATTTTCTTAACATATATAATTTTTTATATCATGTCGCGTCAGTTTAGTACAAGTACAGGATATCATAAATATACAGGGTGGGTAATAACCATTACCTTCCACGTCTTTACCACCCAGCTTCTACATAATCACATACTTATACACGGTATACCGTAAATGACACGTTTTTATTTAAAATTGACCCCTTGTGACCCGGCTTTAAGAAACGTTAGTAAATGATTACGATTGACTAATTTTTTTCCAAAATATCCAGTTTCTTTAAGATTATTATAAGAGAAATTCGAATCTCTTCACCTTTAAATGCGCTATACACCAAAACATTGCCTTTTACGGATTTTCCAAGTAAACCAGCGTTATTGTGATCCCAGACAGACTCAAAATATATTTGACACCCTGTAGACACAGATAGTGTCCAGACATGGTCCTTCTTCGTACAATTTGATGTATGGCCATTCGTCCTCGGTCGTCAAGTTGTGTCAAATCAAACCAATACATAAGATTGGTGATTCCAATGTTTCGGCGCCATAAATCCTTTGGGTTATAAAGTTGTAAAATGTCTGAGACCCACACTGCACTGCACTGTATTTGTCGGTTGTCGTCTGAATCCGTAACCCCGATTTTTTTTCTACCATTCCGTTGCATTGGGTTATTCTGATAAGACGCCTATAAAGTGGCGCCGTGTAGACATATCATCCTTAATTCAATAATAAGGAACGGAACGAGTTGAATTCTGGCCAATTAAATTAGACTTATATTTGTATACGTAATCTCAATGCCGGGTTGTAAAAAACCGAAAAAAAAATCAGAGGTTCTTCCTTAGGATCGCGTCACAACCACAGTTTCAGAACTCTGAACCGGAATCAAAAATAATGACTCATATAATACAGGGCAGTCCATTTATGACCATTTTGGTCATTCTGAGGTGGGTGTATTCAGAAAATCGTGAGATATACATTTTATAGAGAATTCTATACGCCACAGTAGATTTCCTGCAATTCGGAACTCGTTAAATTGAAAGTCTTTAAATCAGACAAAATATCAAGTATGAACCTCCATAGTATGATATCCACATTTTTGAACCACCGTGTAGTTGACGCCAGATACCAGCATTGCCGCCTGTATGACCCGCCTGGGCTCCATTTCATTCAGACAATTAATTTAGGACATGAACCGAGGGAATCTGAATTCAAATTCTTCTGCAAATTGTCAAGGCTTTTGTTTTTATGTTGACGGTGAACTTGAAATAGTTGACAAATGTTTAAAAATAGACGGATGTACACAAGATCATCAAGTTGTTAGAATCCGACACATATTTTATGGCGTCGGGTGAATAGAATAAACAGAAAGCCGCGTGGGAAATTTAGGAAAATCGTAGAACGTAATATTTCCAGGAAGTTGTAATGTCACAGGAACGTGTAATGTTTATTCTAAGGTTGACATTATTTATTTGATCAGAGGCATTACACTAATCGTAAACTAAGCCGAAACCTGTTACTAAAGATTAGTCATAAAATTGGGTCGTCGTAAGTGGTATTTATTCCTGTAACCAAGTGGTTACGTTATTACGATTTCCACGAATTTGGCGTCAAAATGATGTTCCTGATGTTTGCGGTCGGTGATGCTTTAGCGGAAGTGGTTAAGGAACGCGCTCGTGGCCGTGTCATTTCACATCTTGAATGAATGAATGAAATTCTTCTTTGCAATTTCTAATTTCGGTGTAGGCGTTCGACCCCAAAATTACCTAATGATAGTTTTAATGAGAAAAGATTCAATCAGTTACCTCAGGTTTCAAATCCGGTGTGGGCATCGGCGCTGATGAATGAGACGCTAAAAATTATCCCAGTTCCTACAATCTCTTGAATTTTTTTTGTATTTTCTTATTTCAAAAAGCTTAGGTCATTTAAAACACTTATTTTAACTCACTTTTTAATGAAGTAATAAAAAATAATTAAAATTTCTGAACTTTTTGTTGATTTTACAGATTTATTCTACCACCAATCCTTGAAAGTACATCACGGGACAACACTTGACATTGAGATTGTTGACATTTCAACCTTTGAGAATTCTCCATTAACCACACCATCTAAATGGGACGGAATAATTTTAGTTTATTCCATCACTGATCGTGCATCCTATCAATTTGCAGCTGATTCTTTGTCTAAGATTTCCACGATGTCAATGAATTCCACGAATGGGACTGGGACTGGGACGGGGACTGGAACCGGAAGTGGAAGTCCATCCCCACCACCAACGCTCCCCCCAATTATTTTGACTGGAAATAAGAATGATTTGGAACACCTTCGTGTCGTTGAAAAATATGAAGGATTAAATTTAGCTATGGAATATGGATGTCATTTCTA
This sequence comes from Protaphorura glebata, assembly GCA_034694305.1. Classification (NCBI taxonomy): domain Eukaryota; kingdom Metazoa; phylum Arthropoda; class Collembola; order Poduromorpha; family Onychiuridae; genus Protaphorura; species Protaphorura glebata. Next base: position 6,692 of record JAQFYE010004950.1, read on the forward strand.
TGAATTGTCTGTCTCTCAAAATTCTCCACAAGTCTCACAAGTTTTCCACATCATCATCAACAACATTAAACCGAACAAAAGAAAGTTCTCCGTGTCTAAAATTTTATTCAACATTTCAAAAATTGGTTATAATAATAGTAATAAGGGAGATGAGAGTAATTTTGATTGTCATTCTTGTCGCAGTCATTTGAAAATTAAAGGGAATGACGTGGTTCAGAATAAAAAAAGTATTTATTCTTAAATCAAATCCATGTACGTAACATCCCTCTTAGCGGATAGGTGGAACGTGTATTATATTATGATAATATTATGATTCATATTATGATTTATTCTCTAATAATTTGTTAATTTTTAAGTCATTTGTAATGTATTATGTGTAATTATGTGTACGTGACACTTAATAAAAAATTACACATTTTTTTTACTCCTCACTCATTCTCAACTCATTTAATTCATTGTCATCGTCCATTTGTTTCTATGAGCCTTGCTTACAAAAATAGCTCCATCAAAGAACATTCTATACCAATAAAATCTACGACCCAAGGATTCTGTCTATCCGTCTCACGGTCCTTCCTCTCACTATGCCCCTGATTTTATAGTGAAAATGAAAAGGACTTTGGTTTGTTGTTGAATCATGGGTTGTCTAGCATAATATAATTGGCACGGTCAGAATGTTGACAACAGTATAAACCTTGTCTTGTCAGTACTTGACAGTATTGTAGCATAAAAAATTGCCTACGACGGAGAAACCTTAAAGGAAAGAAACCAATATGGAGAGGACAATATTGTTCACAACAATCAAACAAAAGCAAACATGGTGCTTTTGGTCGATACTCGCTAGGTGTCTCCCAAGTGGGATTTATGGTTTTGCGCAACGTTTTCAATTTTCCCCATATGCTCACACGTTGTAGAGGTCAATGGACTTCGATTCAAGGTCAAACGATAGGATAGGGCACGAAATGTATAATGCTTCCAGACTTGTGAAGTTTTTTCGTACATTTAACGTTATTTACTAACACATTTTCAAAAGAATTTTGAAGCGCAATTTTACAAATGCTAAATACAAGAATTATCGCGACTAAATTTTAAACGTTTTCTTACGTCTGTTTTAATGGTAATAATTAAACTCTAGAATAAGTTTAAAGTCAGCTTATTTTTATAAAATGTTCCAAAATTGTGGATCCAGGATTATTTTAGTAAAATATGTGCTAAAAAAAATTTTGGCTGACGTATAATTACCTAGCATTACAAACACAATCAAGTGAAGACTTTTATTGATTTTATTTCAATCGAATTTTGAACATCTATACAAACGGAACAGTATGAATTGATTTGCCCACAATTGTGGAGATATACATATTGGAGTATTAAACTGGAGTGACAATAGACAATTTTTAAATGAATTTGAATTGTTAAGTTTAAAGAATTAAACTTATTTATCTTCAGGATCCACGCAGTCCTCAAAACATTCATCCTCAGGTACTTCTGGATCTACCTGTTGAATTTCGCCTGTTACCTCAGCCTTATTCGCAGCCTTCACGATCTTCGCCATCCAAGGAAGGAACTCCGCATTTTCCTTCTGAATCTCAGTATGTGGATCGTCCGATCGTCGTCGATAATATGCATCTAGACAAATTTCTTCTTGTTCAGGCACATTTTCTGATGGACCCACAGGATTCACTTCTTCTTGAAAATCATTCAATTCTGTATAACGTTCTGGATTCTTTATCTCATCAAGGGTCTTCCAACAACCATCTTCTGTCAGATAAACCGTAATCATTTCATCTTCTTCCTTTTCCTTTTCCTTTTCCTCTTCCTTCTCCACCTCCTTCTCTGGATTTTCTTTCTTAGCTTTGTTTTTAAGTTCGATCTCTCCAACCACTCTTTTGAGATGTATATCGATTTCTGATTTATCAAATTGCACATGTTGCTCGTACATAGCTATGCCCAGGTCTCTTTGCTCCACATTTACCTTTTGTTCAAACTCATACTCGATCACGTTTGCTCTCAAAATTAATGTCTCCTCCATTTTAGTTGCATGCAATTGATACCGTTGCTTCCGTTTCTCATTCGTCTCCATTTGTTTCTTCTTATTTATTTCTCTGATCTCCAAAAGTGATTTCTCAACGGCTATCAATTCCGCCCACTTCTCATGTTCCAACTGAGTCAATCGAATATTCCAATCATCCATCATTTTCGTCAATTGAGCGTTATGTGCTTCATATCTTTCTGCCTTTCCTGCTTCGATTTTGTCATAGTGCTCCTTTTCAATCCTGAATTTTTCATCCCTCTTGACCTTTTCCACTATATTTTCTTTATACATATAGTCTCCGGTTTCCTGAAGCAAGCAGTCTTCGAGTGGTTCCTTATCCTTGCATTCATTGATGTATGGAAAAGTCTTTCCAGAAAACAAATCGGGGGCCATGTATATTATTTCTAGTGGAAATCCGTAGTCAACTGTGGTCAAAAACAATTCAAAAATATTGAAATATTAAATTACAACTTCATTAAGTGTTATTATTATTTATTTTATTATTATTAAATGACAAATTACATTCATCGTTAACGATTTCCAACTCCCTGTACATCCGACCACATTGTCCCCGGTTTTTCTCCAGAGATGTTTCTTTGTTGAAGTTGAATGATGCTTCGATATTCTCAGGTTTCGGATGCAAATCAATTTCAGACTCCGACGCACAAGTTTCCTCGGGTTTGGGCTCTGACTCTGGCTTGGGCAAGGGCTTGGGGTCGGCCTTGACCTTGAGTTGGAACCTGGCCTTGGATATGTTGTAGGACTTCGACCTTTCCGACCTCGTTCTATATTTTTTTGGTCGAGTGTCTTTTGGAATTGGTTCAGTATCGTACGTATACGTATCGTCAGCATCCATCATTCGGCCGGCAATTCTCGGGCGAACTGTATCCAATCCAGGCAAAGCCTTAATCCAACTCTCAACGAACTCCACATTGTAATATTCTTCTTCCCTAAATATTCAATTTGAAAAATAATTCATGTATTTCTGTGATGATATAAACTGGGGAACCGAGGGCGCCAATTGACATAGCCGAAGGCCGAATCACGCCTAAATATTTACAAATCTATACGTACCATTAATAAATGGTTTCAAAAGAGAGTTTTTGCACATATACATACTGTATGTCCATCAAAGCGGCTATTTGGACATTACGTTAAGTTAATTCATGTTATTCTCGCAACAATTTCTGTCTTAACCCAAAGAAATTTGCATAAAATTTACCAAACTCAAAAGCACGTGAATGCGAAAGTGAAAACAACTTGCTTTCACCTTACATGCCAACTGTGTATTTCTAGCGGACAAACGGTTAGACTTCTCGGAGTAGGACCTTCACCAAAGTTGCCCCCCCCCCCCCATTTTTCAAAAGGCGAATCAATATTTCCTAAAACACAATTCAAAAATGTTTTTCCATTGCCGCTTCGAGAATTTCACCAAAAAATTATAAATCATTTTAATCTTTCACAGACATTTGACCAAATTAATATTTAAATTCCATTTAAAATGCTGAAAACCGTGTTTCAAACAGCCATGTAACATTGACTGCCCAATATATCAAACCTTCACGATAGGGAAATGGTTACGGGCTGACTTCACTGTATATCTGTTTGACACTGGAATAACCTTCTCCTAATTTTAGAAATTAAAAATAGAACTTACCCGGCCATTTCGACTTGTTCTTCAAATGAATAAAGCAATCCAATTAAATATTTTGAATCTGAACAGATTTTAATTTAATTTCTAGTAATTTTTTAAAATTAATTATCAGCAATTGGAAGTTGACGCAACGACGGAGTCGAAGAGACTGACGTGGTGACCTTGACCTCACCTGTCTACTGTCTCTTTGTCTTTTTTCATTTGTAGCGCGCAGTTTTGATTGTTTGTTGAACCAGTTGTGTTCGTCTCTATGGTGCATCTCGCAATTATTCAATTTCTGAGTCTATACAATTAAAGTATTTCTCAAAATTATCTCACATTTTTTCGAAATAATTATCATGCCGGTTAGAAAATGCATTAACATGTCGGCTGGTACTTTTGCTTGTACATGCATAGGTATGCCTAAGAAATACTTGCTGGCGTAGAGCGTGGTTCATAACATCGAGTCTGGTCACCATATATAAATGTTCATTGTGCATTCTTATTTTCTCTGTTTAGAAATTGTGCTGATGAGAAAATGCATTCACACATTACGGTGGGATAATTGTTTGTATGTTGAAAAAAAATTCACATATACCGTGTATTCCGGGTGAGCCCGGTGGGTCTGTCTGAACAGATTACTGCAGCCCAAGTTACAGATGTTAACAAATGAGGGCTAGAAGTGATGTTTATTATAGAAATCGTATTATTAGCGCTGAGGCGCAAGATAAAATTTTAAAAGAAAAACAATATGCAATACGGTAGATGTAGGAATGACTGTGTAAATTGATTCAGGACGAAATGATTTTGAATTTATGGTTGTTATTATTTAAATCAAAGCAGGATTTTCTTAAAATTCAGTCAGACTTAACCCCAACACTATTTGATTCACGATTTATTTCTAAATACGTTGTCCAGTGTGAATTGTGTAAAGTTCTGGTGGAGAAAGTCTATTTTCTTATTTGCACGGCCTTTGCTTATCTTCATTTCAAACGGCTTCGTTAGCCAAATTAGAGAAGATAAAGCATTAATGTACACTTTGATGTATGACGAGTATTCGGATCTACGACAATGTTTGTATTTGCCTACATCCTTTACAAAAGCAATATACGCATTTTCACGCACTCATATACGACTTTAAATTTTGGATCAATGGAAAGCAAGAGAAAAACGGACTCAACTGAGCCACGGTTTGTAATCGCTCATGTACGGAATATTTTCAAAACTGAACATTTATCAAATACCTTTTTTATTTCTATGAAGTCGTCAAAATTTAAAACCATTCCGATTTACCATAAATATGCTCCAATATGAAGTTTTAATGATTATTTCTATTATGTATAAAACAGGTAGTGAAAGTAAATTCAAATATGTACTTTTCAAATTCCGTAAAACTCGTACAAAGAAGGTCTTAAATACATAAAATATGTAAAATTTCAATTAATTTGCATGAAGTTGTAAGGTACAGTACGTTCCCAACTGAATTACAACGACAGCATGACAATTACAAATATTACGAATCAAAACGAATTTTGACTCGACAATAAACCGGACAATGAATATGGTAGTATAGTCGCTTCAACCAAATAAATATCAGTCAAAGAACACTGCCGATTCCCGTGTTCGGTTCCCGCAGGCAGATGAAGCCTTATCACTCCTCTAAACAAGAACGTAGAGCTTAGCGAGAGTTCGCATGAATTGAGATTGTCGAAGATGCATTGCTTCACGTTGAATCTCATCATTGTTATTCGCATTTAGCTCCAGAAGTCCCATCACTCGAATCTAATTCAAATAAATATGTACAATTAATGTAAATTCAATTCGAAATGCCTGCAATTTTAAATTATGACGGAGATTTTATGTCTAAAAATGAAATTTTATTCCGGCTTTTTACTAGGAAGAAATCTGTACTTCCTGTAAAATTTTCCCACTTCTCTAATCGTGAAAATGACATTCGGAATATATTGATTTTGAAGTTTCCAGTAGTGCTTTCCTGAAATTTTGATTATTTACAAAAAATAAAATACGATTCGTCCGAATTCATTTTGTTTTGATACAATGCCAGAGAGGAACTTCAAATAGTGAACGGGTCTATTATTTCTAAAATTATTACTTTACCGGCTACTATTCGAGGGATTGAAGTTTTACTATCGTGCTTTTATTTTCAATCAGTAAGAAACTTACCGCCTGTTGTCTCTTCCCAAATTCATTCCTCTTCGTATGAAGATTTACAAGAAATTCTAGAATTGTTAAA
>JAQFYE010004951.1:0-12609 GCA_034694305.1 Protaphorura glebata
TTCAATTTACCACTGAAAGTTACAATGAAAAATCGAAGAATGAAAAGTGTTACAACTGTCCCAGCTCTCCCCTACTTTGATACCATGTTTCTAAATATTTCCGCAGCCCCAAGAATATTCGCTCCACTCCTCCAACTCCTGAAACCATTGATGTCATCCCAGACGGCAAATGCTCTTAAGGTTTATGGTCAGAACAAAGCAAAATGGCAATCGGATATCATTGGTAAAATTATACCACCTGATCAAGTCAGGGCAACTTGGGGTGGCACGAAGTGAGATTAATATTATATTTGTTACAGATAAAACCTAAAATCCGCTAAAACCAGAATTTCCTAGTTAGAACCCGAATTATCTGGACGAGTTGGGGAATTCTAGATCTTACTAGTTAAAACCCGATTTACCTAGATAGAACTAGAATTAACCGAAGCCGTTTGTTGAAAGCTGAAATTCTTTGTATGACGGGTGACTTTAAATAAACTTTTTTAACGGGGGGCTCCGCCCCCCAACTCCCGTTGGGGTGCTGCCCTGAACCCCGCCGGGGCTCTGCCCCAGGACCCCGCAAGTGGGATGCTCCGCTCCCCCTAGCCCCCTAGGGCTTGACCTACCTAACCTAACTGTATCTAACAAAAGTTCTTATTACATAAAAAAATTTCAAGAAGATTACATCAGGAAAACAAAAAATTATCTGAAACTTGGAAACTGGAACTCGTTTTGCCTAGGAAGAACCCAAAATAGTGTAAGTACACAAAGAATTTCGGCTTTCAACAAACGGCTTCCGTTAAATCTAGTTCTATCTAGATAAATCGGGTTAGAACTAGATTTTTCCAACTCGACCAGATAATTCGGGTTCTAACTAGGAAATTCGAGTTTTAACGGATTTCGGGTTTTATCTGTGACATATTCACCAAATATTTTCACAAATAAGAATCTACAGATATATTACCCGACGTCAATGGCCTCGTAGTAATTGTACTGGTTATTTGTTATGTCCAATCAGCGCACAGATTTATTAAAAGAATTTTTGTCCAATCTATTTTTCCTCAAGGTTTCTTAGACATCCTCTACTAGGTAAGGTAAGTTCATATTGTTCGAACCTGTGGAAGATTAATGTCTCGAGTCGCTTGGTATATAGTTTTTCACAAAAAGGAAGGATTTCTATAAAGATTATTCAAGTGTTCTCTGATCTGACTGCACCATGACGAAATGATTTTCAACCACTTAAATTTGTAGTTACTATATTACTTTGATACAATTTATTTTAAAATTTATTGCATGTAGAATAAGTATGGATGAGTTCCATGTAATACACAAGACACGAACCCCCCTCCGTCATTTAGACTAGATTTCCTCAACTCAAAATTTTAAATTACCCATTACCCATATTCATAACATCCAGTGGTTAGAGGTCAGGCTTGGCAATTTTTGTTGTTAACATTTCTATAACAAGGGCGACCAAAAGAGGGTCACAAAATCTGTCGGTGTGGCTCACTCAAATGCATAGGTCAGGGAGAAATTGTAAATAAACTAAAAATTAAATTTGTTCTGAGCTAAATTAATTAATTAACATTAATTAAGTCGTGCCAGTAAATGAGCACTGTTATCACCATTTCTTAAAACACAAAAAAACGAGAACATATTCGTCTAGCACCTCCTCCCGGTTCACATTCAAGGGATACAATTATCTTTAAAATTAAAATCAATGCAAAAATTTGTCAATCACTCAGAAACCGGGCTTTGGATTGGTTTTTCGCCAACTGACTGGGTTTTCGTCCAACAGGCTGTTTTTTAGGCCAACTGACTAGGTTTTTGGCCAACATACCGAGTTTTCAGCCAACTGACTTAGTTTTCGGGCAACTGACCGGACTTACAGCCAACTGACCGGACTTACGGTCAACTGACCGGGTTTTCGCCCAGCCGACCTGGTTTTCAGCCGCCTGACTGGGTATTCGGCCAACAGACCAAGCTTTTGGTTATTCCAGGGAACTATGGTATATTTCTGTGTGTTAAAGCCAAAAACCCATAGAAACCACTAAAACGTGAGCCAAAAACCAAAAACCCATGAACTTCGTTGGAAAAGGCCGGGTTTATCTAAACCCAGCTAACTAAAAATTAATCAGCACCTTGACCCTGACCCTGGTGAATAATCTAGCCAGTCCGAAATACATTCATGAGCATGACAGCGTGGTTCCACCATTATAGCTAATAGCACCGACTTAATTCATCTAGATAGTGAATGAGTTCGTTCATGTGGAGAGAAGAGGGCGTGGTCGTTGTCATCATCTGCATTCCTTAAACGTTGATGCGGGGGGATTCTGTCAAAGAATGGATGCTTGAGTGCTTGGGAAAGTGTGATTCGATGCGAGGCTTCGTATTCCAGCATCCGACCAATTAGGTCAAACAAGAGACGTGTGTCAGCATCTTCAGACTTCATGTATCTCAAGAGGGGGTGACAATTGTCTCGGACATATCGCCCAGCCGAACATTTCTCGTCCCAGTCCAATTTCCCATGATAAAAATATTTTGTCTTTGTCTTCCTTGCCAACCTGCATACGAAATATCAAAAATTGAATTTTTAAAATAAACCGCGTAAAGCTGTATAAAGTCCAAAGCCAAATACTCAAAAGATCCTGTCAAGCTTATGTGTTCTGGCAATAACTGGCGTAAAACGGTAAAGACTGAACGAACAAAAAATATCAAAATCTACAATCGAGCTGACGTATATTCAAAATAAACTGCTTAAAGCGGATAAAGTTCAAACTAACGACAAAATATCATAGTGATAACCGCTAAGCTAACTTATTTTCAAAATAAACCGCGTAAAGCTGATAAATTCCAAACGAACTGCAAAATATCAAGAATTGCCGCCAAGCTAACTTATAGTCAAAATAAATTGCGTAAAGGCGATAAAGTTCAAACGAACAACAAAATATCAAGAAATGTCTTCATGCTAACTTATTCTCAAAATAAACCGCGTAAAGCGGATAAAGTTCAAACGAACGACAAAATAATAAGAATCACCTTCAAGCTAGTGTATTTCAAAAATGAACAGTGCATCGCGTATAAAGATCGAACGAGCGACACAGTATACAAATTTGCGCCAAGCTAACGCATTCTCGAAATAGTGTGTCAAGGTCAATGACGTGTGACCCTTACCTTGAAGGAATGGGTCCAATGATCCTCTCCATCATGGCCAAGTGTTCCCTATTATCATGAGTCTGGAAGAGGGTGATGCCCAAATAGAGTTCAAACATGATGCATCCAACGCTCCAAACATCACATGGTTGTTGCCACCCTAATTCTAAAATCACTTCTGGCGCTCGATAATGTCGCGTTGACACAATGGTAGAATGATGTTCATTATCAAAGGTCGCACTCCCAAAATCAATCAATCGGACTTCAGAATTTCGGACTCGGCGTGTCGGTTTTTTGGCACGACGACCTTCATACGCCATCTCGTAGCCATGGTCGACAAATAATATATTCTCCGGTTTCAAGTCCGTGTGAGTCAATTCATTCTCATGTAAAAATTTGACGGCATGACACATTTGGTAAGAAATATGACGCACTTGATCCAGTGGATATGGCGTGTAAGCGTTGTCTTTCTGTGAAAAATAGAAAGGATTAGAAAAACTGACAAATAGCAAACAAGTGTAAAATAGAATAGCGTCTGGGCTGCGTCATTTGCTAACAACAGAGTCAATGGCATGGCATTTGCACTAAATTCACTTCTGTGTCGTCGGGAATGTAAAGTGATGTCAGGAGTCGGAATAGAACAACATGCACATTTTGGAATGAATCCAATCATCGGATTTACGTAGTCACCAAGTAAAAGTTTATTACAGCGGAAATCAAAACAAAAAATAGAATCTCTTAATTTTATCGTTTCTGTGACTCCTTGTAAACAATAATCTAAGAAAACACTCTTTTCTTTACTTCATTTCAAAATCCTACGCAATAAGACTGCAATTCCTAGGAACATCGTCTCGATGAAACTGAAATCACTACACTGTGTAACAAAAGAAACGCGACCCTTTCACCATTTTGTGGTGCTAAGGCGGCCGCGTTTCTTTTGTTACACAGTGTAGATTTAACGTAATAAATCCAATGCCATAAAGAATTTAAAAAAAAATTGTGGAACACGTGCCTTATGAAATCAAATCTTATCTTTATTTTGGGATGGAGTCGGAAATCGGACTTCGTAGGTGACGCCGGCACGTGTAATATCTGTTGAGCCTGACAATGCGTCCCCGCATGTGTGAATTAAGTGGTCTGGTTCATATTAATATAATATTTCCAGGTCTGACTGCCAAATTATTTCCATTCCGGACCTCACTCACATAATTCATTTCATTCTTAACCCACATTTTGTTACGACTGCTTCGGAAATATTGCGACAGTTGTTCCATTTGGGAACGAATCGGAATGAAACGCCAGTTTGCGTTTGCGTTCGCGTTCAGAAAAATATCGTTTATAGTTTTGAATTTCGTCTCTTACCAGGAACTGAATATTTGAAGGATTTCAATGCTTTAGAGTTTGGTAAAACTTACCAGGAAATCAAAGACACTGAGTCCGAGCATTTCGAAGGCTATTGTGATGTGTCCATGGTAGTCAAACCAATCAAGCATCTTCACACAAAGACTACAAGGAAAATAGAATCGAAAGTTTAACCTTAGGACAACATCCGATACATCTTGTACTTTTAATTTGACTCACTGTCTCCCATTCGGATCTCTTTCAGCCAATTTCTTCAATACGTTGATCTCCAACTTGGCAGCTTCTCTGTACTTCTCAACGTTCTTGATGATCTTCAACGCAATCAGTCGCTCTCTGTCAATTCAATTGTCAACATTTATTTATCAGTAACGTTTCGACCAACTATTGAGAAAACACCCCTAATCTGATTGCGACAGACTATAGCTCAACGTTTGCCAAAATTAACCAAATTCGGCAAAAATAGGAATTTCCAAGATCTTCACTTTCGACTTCATTTTATCCATAACACCGAATTCTTCTCACATTTAATTTTCTAAAATATTCAAGCTGTGCTTGGACATCGGATTCCATGCATATAAACCCGTCAGGGTTGAAAAACTATGGGTTAAAAGTGCATGCTAAATTTTTTATTTCGCGCCAATGCTGAGAAGTTCAAATTAAATGGATTTGAGAAAATTTTGAGAAAATTCAAAATAACTATTTTTGTCAAGATTTTACTCTGGTAAATTAGTCAGCTTATTTGGAAATGTAAAGTTAGATTATGAGGTACTTTTTTGACGATTTGGGGCTTGAATGAGAGCGAAACGTATTTGATTGGATGCCAAGTGGATCAAGAACAGAGATGACCTTATCTGTTTCATCTTATGTATATCCACGTCTCATTTTGAGTCTAGATGTAGAAACTATGACAAATCCACGAAAAGATGAAAAGACGAAAAAGGGTGTCCCCTTTTTGGTTAATTGCACCACCCTCTCCAATCGTAACCTTGCCCTCATATCATACATAGAGTGACTCAGAGGAGTTAAAACTTTCCGCGTAAGCAATTCGGATTCGGATGCACTCGAGTCCTATCTCCTATGCATGTGTCTATTAATTTCTACAAGTGGAGAGTAAAGATCAAATCTAACTAGTCCGGATTCTAAATATAGAACTCTCTCACAAATCTTAAATCATCGTCATTCGTTGTAGTACAGTAGAATTATTTCGTAAACTTACTTCGCATACAAATTATTTAACGTATAGGTCAGCCCATGACTTTGTTTGTTTGTTTGTTTTAATTAATCCCTGTATTGTCAGTTCAAAAATTAGGAACTTCCTTGAACATATGAACAATAAAAAAATGGAAATGAATTAATTGTCCTTACTTTTCCATATCCTTGACCTTGACGACTTTTCCAAACGTCCCTTCTCCCAATGTGTCCAAAACTTTATCTAAAATTATCAAAATGACCTCCTTTAAATTTAATTTTAAACCACATGTTGACTTTAATGTCAAAAATTCCAAGGGCATCCAAAAATTCCAAGTGGCCCCGGTTTTGCGAAGATATCCTTGCCAAATGCAACGCAAGGGTGTCTCAGCAAAACAGGGGCAATTCTAGGAAATATTTTCTTTGAACCACTCTGTAATCCTCAATGCGCAGAAAATAGATTTGACTTTGACTTACATCGACCAAGAAGTATATCGTGGGTTCGGTATATCAAATGTCCATCCTCATCATCTTCCACTGGAGCGGACGGTAGATGGAGTATCGAGTTCTGTCATTTTTTTCAAACCAAAATATATTGTTTTTTTATATGTCTGATTAAATGGGTCACAAAAATTTAAAATTTCGAGGTTGTTTCAAAATTAAGGCCATAAAAAACGGACTTACATTATTTGTTATCACAGACTTCAAATTTGCATTTTCATTCCTTAGGATTTTTGCAAGTGGATGTTCATCAACACAAGCTAAGGTGGGACCATTATGACTGGCAATTAACAAAGCACTTGACGACGGCAACCCTGTCGTTGAACTCATGATTCCATTGCTGAGACTCAGATTTAAATTTAACCCATGATTTGAATTTAAACCATGATTTTGATTTAACGCCGAACATTGAAGGGCCGGTATTCCAAAGCCATGGTTTTGAATTTGACTGGGTGCAATGGCCCTACTCCGATGTTCCAACAACTCCTCCTCATTTTCTCGCTTAGCTGGCAACGCCGCCTTGACCGAGTAACTCAATCCCGAGTACTTCCGAATCAATTCTTCAATTTCAATTTTCCTTTGGAAATCTTCGGCTTCTTCTTCCTTGTCAATTCCATTAGCAATGACCAAATCTTTGACGGGGGTCTTCCACCCCTCATCCCCCCTATTTTTGGGGGTGCTATGGTAAGCCAGGACATGTGATGACGTCGATGTGCTAATATTTCCACCCTTACTCACATTATTGTTGTCATCGTCTAACTCCGCCCCCACGGTTGCGTCACCATTACAAATAGGCGTGTCTTCATTTTCACCGGAAGCCACGCCGGCGCCCCCTATCAATGGCGATGGCTCCTTAGGCGCTGCATAGGAAGACTTGTGTCGATATCTCCTGTAGTAATACCTCGAAGGCAACTTTCCGGAACCCTTCCTTGTGAGACCACTTCCATTTTCATCTGATTCATCAATAGGTGTCACACCTACATCCTCCCCACCTCGAATTGAACTTCTTTCGACTATACTCCCCTCTTCTGAGTCATTTCGGTACCCGCCGAGGGCGTGACTTGTGGTTGACCTGCTCAGACCGCCCAAAGCTGCGGCGGATACTCTGTCCCGGTCACGGCGGCCATATCCTGACCCTGACCCTGGTCGTCGAAATTCAGGCACTGGGTCCAATCCACTGCCTATACCGTAAGCACTCCCCAAGTAACTGCTCCCAGTATAAGGGTAATGTTGTCTGGTTGTAGAGGGGGTCACCCCTGACCTTGACCCCTGTCCTTGACTGGGGTCATTCACAAATGCACTGCTGTAACTTTTTGACAAACCTAAGGATCTGCTGGGGGAGTAATTTGAGGCGGAGTAGGCGGATGTTGATGGGGGGAGTCTGTATGGTACTGAGTAATCAGTCACTCCCGTATTTCTGGAAGGGCTGTATCCGTAGGTGGATGAGTGATTGGATGCCAAGGAAGGGGTCGAATATGTACTCGCACTTTTGGATAAGGAGTAATTAGTGGGTGGGTTGTAATCGTCATTCCTCCTCGTAGGGGGTGGGGGGTCGGGGTCACGGACCCCCCATCTGGATTTTCGTGCACTATCTCCATTGCTAGTGCTCGTGCCGGTGTCGGAACCGAATAATCGGTTATATCTTTCTGAAAATTTCATTTCAAGTTCTTTAAGGCGATCGTTTCCAAAATATGAAAAAGTAGAAGATTTTCCGGCCCCGCTAGAGGGCGTCGTCGTCGTTGTCGTCGTGTCGTGTGTATCTCCGTAGTGTTTACGTTCCGATGCTCCAGATGGCAACGGTGGTTTGTATTTGACGTAGTGATAATCTGATTGACTAGATCCAATTGAGCCGTTTGACGTTCTCCTAGGTGGCACTGTAGTACTGCTACTTCCGCCATATTTTCGGTCGCTTAGCAACGGGGAGTCTGTTCCGGGGTTCTTCGAACTACTTAAATAGTTGCCATTAGTTGTAGAATAATCCGAAGCGCTGGGTCTTGAATATGATGACGTGGAGGTTCCGGATGACGGGGTCGTCAAATTCTTGGAAGTGAGTCGATGGAGAAGATTAGTGCAAGATTTGACAACGTCAGAATCTTGCAAAAGTTGTGACACACTTGTAGTTGCGGAACGGCCGTAGAAATTTCGACGGACGGGTCTTGTCGAAGGTGATGATGAATTCGTAGAACTTGACATGATGACGAGGAACAAGAAAATAATGCGAAGTAGGCCAATTTTAACGACAGTTGGCAAAATGTATGCCAAACTTGGCAAAATTTGACGAATCTATTTAGAATGAAGTGAATTTTGACGAAACTACTAAAAACTTTGACGAATCTTGACAAAAATAATTCTGGCTAATGACAAATTTTGACGAGACTTGACGAAATTTGTCGCAGATAATGCGAGTTTTGATGGAACTTCACGAAAACAATGCGAGTAATGACGAAAAAGATGAGAATTTTGACGAAATTGAACAAATTTTGCGAGAATTATCACAATTTTGACCAAATTGGATGGATTTTGACGAAAATCGTCCGAACTTTGACAAAATTTAACGAGTATTTACTTGAGTCCAGGAGTCCTAACAAAAATAAAGCAAATTTTGAAGAGTCTTGAAGTAAATACGGTGAGTAAAACAGATTTTGACGAAACTGTACAAAAAACTGTGCGAATTCTTACGAATTTCTACGAAACTTCACTAGAACAACGTAAATTCTGAGCAATTACGACGATAATAGTCGAAACCTTTGTGATTAAGACAACTTTTAACGAAACTTGGCAAAAGTAATAAATATGTTCAGTAGAACGTCGCCATTGAAGTAAGGAATTAAACTAAAGAATTCTTGCGAGGTCAACTCTGAGTGTGATGACAGGAATCGATACACTTAGTGGAAATATTTGACTAGAAAAGAAGGGTCCGGAAGGAATTTGGATTTGGTGTCTTTGTCCTGTTGGTTTCGTCCGGAAGGAACTCTTTATTCTTATTCTTACTCTTATTCTACTACTATCTACACAAAACAACAACTTCAAAGAAAGTGGAGTTCGGGAGTGCGGAGTTACGTTCAATTTGGATTTTAAGGAGGACAGGGTCTAAGACTAGGAGTTAGTCTAGATTTTCAAACAGTGCAAATGCTAATACGAATGCATATGTGGTGGAACTAAAAATACCAGGATGGATTCTATTTTTTGCATCCTCATCATCCCACCCGGCACGGCAACACCGACCGACTCTCTTTTCTTTTACCTTTAAATCTCTTCAACCCAATTTAAACGGAACGAACTGAAAACTGAACTCCTTCCATTTTTCAACATTTCCTATTCCTGCCAACTATCACCAACACCTAAATCTCTAGATCCGACAAGACAAGACAAAACTTAAAAAAAATCCGGACCGATTCCCACGCGTCGCGCGCACAGCCACAACGACACTCACAGTTTTTGGACAATTACCAATTTAACACTCAATCCTCCAAAGTATACAAGTCAGGATTATAACCCATCGTAGAAATAGACGATAAGCCATCATTTGTCTCACAATTTCCTCAACTGATAACAATTGACATTTATCGAGCAGTTTTATTTAATCATACTACAATTTCAATCAAACTTCAACTTGGTAAGATTCGTTTAATTATAATTAAAGTTTACAGTGCTCTTGTTTACATGATGTTTATTCTGAAAAAACTGAGCAAATAGAAAAAAATCATGGAGTTGTGAAAGAAAGTAAGAAGAACGTCGCCGAATGAATTCATGTGACGCTGACCTCATTATTGACCTCATTTATTTGGCTTGGTGACCTCCAGTCTATCCCTGTGAGCGAAGCAACAAAACACGGTTATTGTTGGGAAGATGATGAGAAGAAGCCCAGCATCAACTCCTATGGCGATGAGGAAAGCTCTGACCCAGTCAATGACCTCTAATCCATGGTGGAGCAAACATACGAGTGTCAGGATTAGGATCAAGGTCACAATCACGTGATACACGATCCAAGTTCCCAGCGCAGCTTTTCCCAAACTCTGGTCGCCCTGCAATTAAAATTCAACTTGATGATCGACACGGGCCGACCGGGAATTGAACCCGGGACTTGACTTACGAGGGAACTACTAAGGGTGTAACTCAACGATTTGACCCAAACTTTTTTTCTGAAAGACCTATGCCCAAAAACCTCAAAAATGTCATTAGCTCGAGCAACTCTCAAAACTTGATTTTCAAAAAATGTTCGAAATTTTTTAGAAAGAGTGCTCTTTGTTCTCAAGATATTAGCATGGGATATACCATGGCACTTTTCCACAAAACTGATCTCAACACCCAAATTTTTTTTCAAAAATAGATTCTTTTTTCAGAAAACCGTTAAAATGTGGAATAATAAATTAGAAGATGAAAAACCTCATAACTTTGCATATTTGATTGTATTTTCGGCCAGAAAATAATATTAATTTAATTCTATAAAACAAAGTATTGAATTCCGGCCGAAAATACATTCAAATATGCAAAATGATTTTTCCTCATCTAATTTATTATTCCAGACATTTTAAACGGTTCTCCGAAAAATAATTTTTTTTTCGATTTTTGATAATATAATAGGTCTTGAGATCAGTTTTGGGGAAAAGTACCATACTAAAATCTTGAGAACAAAGAGTCTCCCCTCTTTGCACTTTTTCTAACAAATTTTGAACATTTTTTAAAAATCGAGTTTTGAGAGTTGCTCGAGCTAATGACATTATTGAGGGTTTGGGTTAAAGGTCTATTAGAAAAAAAAAGTTTGGGTCAAATCGTTGAGTTACACCCTAACTAGTTCCCTCGTTAGTCCATTCGATAACTGCCTACCTCCAGAAATGCACTCCAAAGGAGAAGCGTGGAAATGATGATTTGAACGGCTGCCACCGCAATCCCTGTCGCACTGCACCCGACGATGATTCGTGAAATGAGGTCATTGTTCTTGTCCAGGTCACCGTGCACTTCCAGGTCACCAAAGCCAAGGACACCCTTCACTTCCGGGTCGCTTTTGATTCTGAGTTGTTTTTCCAGGAGGAAACTGCTGACGACGCAAACTCCTATTCCAATTACCTATAATTATATTAAATTATAATCTCAGTCCACAAGGGAACTACTTCAGCTGCACCCAACCGAAACGATCAAAAGAATTCATTCGATTGGTTCAGTCACCACACCGTAAGTAAACGGAACTATTATTTCCTCACTAAAATCAACACGTTTAAAAAAAATCGGAGAAAAAGAAACAAAAACTATTTAGATAAATGTAAGAAAATCCTATATAGGCTTCTCAAAATTTAATGCCGTGAACACAATTTTTAGAAAACTAAAATAATTTCTTTTTAAAAAAAAGGACCCTGGCAAAATTAATTTTTTTCACATTGCCGATTTAAAAAAACAGGATAAAATAACTTGGGTTAATTGTTCAAGTTTGGTCGCCCATTATAATTTTTTGTAGCGGATTTGGCTGGTTGCACCTAAAACAGCTCCCTCGTTAGCCCAGAAGTCAAAGAGGTGGGCTGGAATGAAAACTAATCGTTCTGCCCGGTCCGAATATTGACAACAGCGAAGACTGAAATTCTTGACGATAACAAAAGCAATTAACTAATCAACTCACGAGGGATATGACCGCGATGATACGGAGGGTCAACAGGAACCATGACTTGAATCCCATCACGGAATGATCCTTGACCTCTACTCTCGAGTACTGCAAATATAAGTCAGACCAATCAATACAGGGTGTCGCAGAACATTTTTTCCCCCACACATCAGAGCGGTAAATGGTTATGCGCCACCCTATGTGTATATACATGTCACGTGGTTGACTGGAGAATGACACATTGCACAAAATAACTAAGATTTACATTCTCGTTGAAAAAATAATCTAATATTTGAGTCATTTCATGGAAAACGATTATTGAAATTAGGAAACGGGTTTTGATACTTTCCCGAGCAAAAACCAATGGAAATAATTTTCCCAATTTTATAATTTATTTTATAATTTATTTAATAGAAGCACCCTATAAGTCTCCAGAATTGCCAGGACACCGTACCACACTGTAAAACTGCGTTGTTCCCGGGTGGACTGTCCAATACAAAATAACAAAAATAAATCAATCGCCTTCAAATTCTATGAAGTTTGTTTAACAATTAGGATGCGAGTGTGACAATGGTCACTCCCTATTTCCTCTCTTCTTCATGAACTTTGTTTGCATTCTCTCAAGGTATAAAATTCATATCATTGGTTAACTTAAGACGGAGTGCTGCGTTTAAGCCTATTTAAGGCAGGCGAAATTTTAAAAAGTAAAAAGTTCAAAGTCATGGTAATTGGTTTTGTGGACACCTCAAACGAATTCTGAGGCCTTGTTGTTCAAAAATTTTCGAGAAAGTGACCCAGAAAAACTATATAAATTTTTTTCGAAAATGGAATTT
>JAQFYE010004952.1:0-12609 GCA_034694305.1 Protaphorura glebata
ATCAGCGATCTCTGGATGTTTTCACGTGGACAATCGGTTTTTCGGTAGGAAGAATCCATCTAATAGACTGATGTCAGGGGTCCAATCCTCTGAGTCGACATGATAGGGTTGTAGGGACCGCCAATGTGACAGGTCATGGTTGTTTAGGGACTGACGACGGGTCAAAAAATCGGGGTGGGTATCCTGGTGCCGAGAGACAACTATTCCGTGTTCCTGGTCATCTTTCCGCAGTGAGGTGAAGTATTTCTGGTTCCTTAGTTTCCGAGATTCCGATTTGTGGAGTTTCCCCATTTTGGAAGATCACCGTCTAAACCAGACCGTAATCTTGTGTCTAGAATTTTGTCAAAGTAAGATAATTTTTGGTTAGTACAAAGTTGAATTGTGAATTTTTAGAATTTTCATGTACTTTATTTTTATTTTAACTAAATAAATTCATACATCGACCCTCCCTATTTCGAAAACCTTTTCTCAAACACCCAGATTTTGTGTTAAAAAGCAAATTAAAAAAAAAAAAACTCAGCAAAATGGCTATCTCTCTTTTTATATAAAGTTAAAATTGAGGAAAGGATACCGCACAAAGAGCATGGAAAATTATCCCCCGTCAGACTTTGCTCAAATTATGATATATTGTAGCCCTTGATCTCCTGAATACCTCTTGTGAACGACCGAACTCAAAAGGTCACTTCCGGTGTCCTCCAGAGGTCACCGGATTATGATCTGTTCCCTAACATACCAAAATGTTGATCTGGAAATGTGACCTCGAAGGTTGACCGCAAAGAAAAATGATTAGGGGGAAAAGTTGCTCGCCACACTGGGTGGAACAGCTTTTATTTGAGTGATTTTCACGGTTATATGGTGACCAATATGGCAAAGTCAGTAACCTCTGGAAGTCCACACAAGTGACCTCTGGGGGTCCGCGGAAGTGACCTTTCGGGTTCGGTCATTCACAAAAATTGTTCAGGACGTCAAGTCAGGACTTCTGGGCAGTTCACTGGAGACCTGTCACGATAAAAGCACGGCCACTGTGCACAACCACAGTTGCCTCTCTGTGAGTTTTAATGTGAGACGACAATTGACTTATTATTTAATTCAAATTTATGTCCCTTCTCTTGTATTGGTTTTGTTGTCATGGATACCCTTTTGGTTAGACCCAACAGCTACAGAGTCAAGAGTTTGCTTGGCGATAATGACGCTCTTCTCTGTTGTCGCACAAGTCCGAGGTGTGAATGGTAAAATACCTCCTTCGTCTTGCATTAAAGCCATTGACGTATGGACGTTTGTCGTTCAGCTCATTGTCTTCTGTCCAATTCTTGAGTTGTCTTACATAAATTATATGATTAAGTATCAATGGCTAAAAGTGATGAAGACTAGAGGTGAGAGTTCGGACGAGACACAACTGAAAGATGAAGGTGTCAAGAAAGCACATCGTGTTGATAAATTTTCCAAAATATTTTTTCCATTGTTTTTCCTGGTTTTCAATATTGTGTACTGGGCTTTGTATTTGCTTTCACATTAATTTTATTTGTACCATGGGGTAAGTAAATACATGTGAGCAATATTCACTGGCTGGGTTATAATAATTTAAATGGTAAAATAAATTTAGAAATTAAACAATATATTTTGTCTACTTTTTCATTTTTGTGTGTATAAATGAAGAAACTACTCGTCGGATGTAATTATTTGCACTTTATTTAATTTGCAGTTTGATTTACAGTAAATAATAAATTGGAGAGATTTCCTACAATTACAATTTATTATCCTGTATACATAACTATGAATGTGGTTAGGAATTATCAATCAATACAGATTAATTTCAGGCAAGTGAAAAGAGGTTAACTATGAAGTGCTAGTAGATATTGAAAAGAAAGTTTTAATTATCCGGTAGTCAAATGGAGCGGATTTGATTGAAATGCATTTTTAACACATTTCGAGTGAAAAAATGTATATATTCATTCTGATACGAGTCAAATCCTCAGCAATGTATGTGCTTTGGGGTCTTATTTTTTCGGAACGTCCAACGCAGTCCAAGTTTTCGTAGATAATTACGCAATTTCCCAAATTGTCAATTGACTTGATTTTACCGTTGTATCCAGGTGGAACATTGCTACATCTGCCTCTCATCAATTCCATTGTCTCACTTTCGCCTTAAATATATAACCCGTTCTAGGAATTAGTATTTTAATATAATGGAATCAATTCCTGATCTCACCTCTCATATTTTTATCTTTGTAGACAATCACTTGAGCTGTTGCACGAGAGTTTGACATTTTGGTTTCCGATGTACCTGTACCTCCATCTACTGGTGCGATTTATAATATAAAATGTTCAATAACATTCAATGCAATGACATTATATGCCAGTTGTATGAATTGAATACCCTCAGTGTTAATTTCCTCCAAGCAGTCCCCTACATCAGTGTCCACAGCAATTACAATGTCAATCTCAGGATTTTTACTCTCAAATTTGACTCTTCGGCAGTCTACAGTATCATTCCCAGAAGTTCTACCAGCATTCTCACACCCAACCTCATCTGAATTATCACTGCAGTCCTAATTAATTAATTAATAAGTTTAATAAATTCATTAACTAACAACAACAATTCAAATTAAGAAAACAAAATAAGGCTACACCCAATATTCGACTCACATCTTCCTGATCACATCGGAATTCTGCAGTGGAATGACATAATTGTAAACAATATTCTAAAAATTTAAGAATAAGTAAGTTGTATGCATGATGGCTTACTGGAAACAATGCATTTCCCATTCTCACAGCGAAATTGGTCATCTCTACATGGACAAGACCTTTCATCCTCTCCGTTTGGACAATCTGTCCCTCCGTCACACACGAACTGAAAAGTAAATATATTTTACTTAATTTATTCTCACATTTGTTTATCATCCAATATTAAATAATTAAATAAATAAATATGCGTTAAATTTACTTCAGACGATATGCATTGAGATGTTTGACCATTCCAAGGACAAAAAAATTCTGTTGTGTCGCACCGATTCACAGAACCTGTGAAATACGTTTTTGATTATTACAAATCAAATAAAAAATTGTTAAAAAGTTTGTTAAATCTTACAGTATTCTTGACTCTCATCACTCCGGTCTCCATCCCCGCAATCATCATACTGTAAAAGGAACGTAGAACTTCAATGATATCGTGATCAATGTTAATCGTGAAAAATGGCATAGTCGTCCAGCTTCTTACCCCGTTACATCTCAACGAATTTGGTATACATTTTCCATTGTCACATTTGAACTCATGCTCATGACATTGGCATGAACATTCATCTTCATCATTAGGACAATCTGGGTATCTGTCACAAACGCTCTGAAAAATAAATAGTTTAAATAGTTTACTATTCTCGTCTACATGAAAAAGACATTGTTTGATTAGTCGAAACGTTTTACCTCCAACTGAATACATCTTGAACGGCGACTGTCCCAAGGGCAAAAGAATTCTGTCGATTTACAGTGATTTGTCGAACCTTGACAAATTAATTGCGAATGCCTAAATATTAGTTCTACATTACCTGGCATATATTATGATATGATATTCGTTTGTTTAAATGTACAATATTCTTCATTCTCGTCACTCAAATCTCCAGCACCACAGTCCTCATCCTATAAAATTAATAATGTCTCGTAATGTAAAACTTATGTATGAATATGATAATGATAGAGTAGGGTCCAGGACTCCAGGCAATCAATTGACATGTAATGTAACTTTTGTAGCACATTAGTTTAACACAGTGCGTTTACGAAAGTGGGGACGACAAGGCAAATTCTCCCGACAAGATTCGCAGGAGACGCCTCTAGGATGTAGTACAAGCTCTCAGGAGGGAAACGTCAGGGTGGATTTTTTTTTAGAAAAATTGAAAAATCATACCATTGATAGGTGATGCGTTGAGAAATCTTGAATGGGGGGTCACACCACCTACATTTCAGGTTTATGTCAGCAACGTTGACCTTTGTGTTGAACTCTCGAAGTATTGATGAATCTGGCCCGTATGTTTGCCCTGCACCTCCCGCTCTTTCACTTCACCGTTTCTACTCTTCTGTCACTGGGGCGAGAGAAAGCGGGAAGGCGAAAACGGTGACGAGACAGAACGGCCATTCTACTCACGCAACAACTGCCATAATTCAGCACAAATGTCAACTTTACTGACCTAAACCTGAAATATGGGAAGAGTAACGCCCTATTCCAGATTTGTTATCGCATCAGCTACCAATAATGGTATGATTTTCAACCTTTTCTAAAAATATCCGCCCTAACATTCCCCTCGTCAGTTTCAAAACCCATTATATAAATTTGTCAAACACGTTACCCCGTCACATCTGAACGAGTTTGGTATACATTTTCCATTGTCACATTTGAACTGATTCTCAAGACATGGACAATTATTTTCATCTTCCCCATTGTCACAATCTTGTCTCCCGTCGGAAACGCTCTGAAAAATAAATGGTTCAAATTATTTTCTCTTGTGGTATAGAAAAAAGTAAACTGTTTCTGGATTTACCTCCAAGGGAACACATTTTGAACGTCGTCCGTCCCATGGACAATAAAATTCTGTCGAGTCACAGTGATTAACGGAACCTTGAGATATAATGATAATTATAAATACCTAAATTCTATTTCCACACTCACAGGATGTATACAAAGTCAAATCAAATTGATCAGTCTAATTTATTTGTCAAGTCTTACAATATTCTTCACTCTCATCACTCCGATCATCTTTCCCACAGTCATCATCCTAAAATAAGCATGGATTTAATTTGTAAATTACACATATAAAATCATTTTTAAAGTGAAACAATTTCAAGGCAAAAATAGGGATTTGGAAAACATGGAAAATGTACTGACTGCTATTATATTAAAATAGTTAGGTCTTGTATGAGCTTTAATGGACGAACCCCGTCACATGTCCACCTATTCGGTATACATCGTCCGTTTGCACATTTGAATTCTGTCTGATTACAATTTACGGATTCATTTGAGTTTTCTTCTTCCCTTGATATAACAGGAGGTGCATTTGGAGTCTCATTCCCATAGTATTCGTCGGATCTTTTCATCCCTAACCCATAGGCTAGGGACACTGCAACAATATACACAGATTTGCATGTGAAGAAAATACTGAAAATATTGGCCGATTAATTCTATGATTCTGAGCTTCTTACCCGAGATAACCAAGAAAATCAAACTACAAAGTTGACGTTGATAGACCATCATAGCGAATCAAAGTTGCACAACTTAAAACTTAAGTGAAACGTAAGTAGGCTAACCTATTTATACTTTCAGGTTTAATTAAGTTTATTGAACAATCGAACGGTTTAAGTTAAGAAATGAGTGAGCAATTAAAATGCAAATGTAATTAATGCGTACATTTAATTTTTGTGTCCTTCACATGTTCAACTTACGACACGACTTACTGTTAGAAGGCCTGAATAATAGAATTCAATAAACATTCAGCTTAAATTACGGTTAATTAAAAAATTTTAAACATTGGCGTTTGACTTAGTGTGTTAGAGTTCCCAGAGGAATATTTAGCTATCCAGAAACACGTCCAATTAGTTAGCCCTTGACAGGTAATCAAAGAGTTAAGTGAGAAAGTCCGTAGTTTTAAAGTGACCAACATGTTAATTTTAATCATCCTTGTATGCAATTACGATGCTAAAACTACAAGCGCCGTATTAAGATGAGTCTAATTTTTATACCTGGACCAACTTGAGATACAAATTATTGTTTTTCCTTCGAATTTCATGGATTCACTAATTAGAATTAGGTATTTTCTACTACCCTCCAATCTGGAAGGGTGGGGTGGGCTTTCCTCGTTTTTTCCTTACCCCCCCCCCTAAGTACTACACAACCTAGTACCTGATTAAGACATTTTTTTTAAATCTTGTACTTAATATTGTAAAATTTTGTTGATAAAGCTATAAAGTTAATTGATTGATTAAGTGTTTTCATTCACCTGGACCCACTTTCTTTTACTTGATGGGAATCTTTAATGATGATATATACAGTTGAATCAATGAAAAAGTCATGCCTTTTTCTAGCCGTCGCGCCATATCGCATTGCACCACCTACAGTAGAGGGTCCAATTTGTCAGTACATACGTACGGTGCGGCGGTAGGCCCTTATGTGGACTACAGTACTATGCTAACTCAAAACTGTGACGTTCCATTTCTTCAATATTTATAGAAAAAAATCGTATATTTATCGGAATGCTTTAATTTTTTCATGATAGTTTCAAGTCTTGTAAAGAAAACAGTCAAGAATATAATCGACCAAACAATCGGATATCTGTCGAATCAATCAATCTGATTAATTGCTATGAATCAATCATTGATTTTTACGAACCCAGCTCTTTGGGTGCGCCTAATGAGAACAGTGAAGCACTGGTTAATGACTCATAGGGCGTGTACATAATGAGAAATGTTAATGTTAGTGATTGAAACGGCTGATTAACGTAACTCTCGATATACAGGGGGTCGCGCACAACTTTTGCCCCCCCCCGCCCTCGGCAGCCCAAAATGAGCGAGCCCGACAGTGCATTTTGTAGAGAATCTTATTGCGGGTCTAGAGAGCCATTACGATTGGAAATCCGTTACGCGTAGCGGCGCTGACGAGCGATTAAATAAAGAACGGCATGAAAAGACTCCAGGAAATAGGTTTTATGCTACAAGGGCATGCCCAGAACAATATTTTTTGAAAAGCCGTATATGCCACTTTTATCGCAATAATTTTTTGCAATTTAAAATGTTGTTGGTGCAGTTTTGGTGAAAAAAATCATAATTTTCCTTCCAAATGCCCTGGCATTGTAAAATCGACATTCTCCAAACTGGTCCAACACTATTTAAAAAATTGGAAAATTTTATTGCAAAAAAGGTGGCATCAACAAATTTTTTGAAAAAAAATTATTTTGGGCATGTTTTTGTAGCATAAAGCCTACTTTCTGTGGTCTTTTCATATCGATTCTTCAATTGATCAGTCGTCAGCACCGGTATTTGCATTTTCACATGCGCATTTTCATAAGATATGGCTCCACAGATCTTCAATAAGATTCTTTACAATACGCATGTCTCACTTTTTATCACGCTCTCCCAGATTGAGCTGCCTAGGGGTGGGGGCAAAGGTTATGCGTGACCTTGTATCTAATAACAGATATTATGTTTACACCTTGTATGAAGATTGAATTAAATAGTTTAAGTATTTATCAATCAGCATTTACTATTACAGTTTTAATCAAATCCGAGATTGAATAGTGTGTGTTACACAGGTCTTGGCTTGAATACAGTTGGAAAGGCAGTGAACGCTCCTCAACTCTAGACTAAGAGATTTCATCCGAATTGCTCGGGATTAATATTTTTACAAACTTGACACTCAAAATAATTTATCTGGCTAACCACCAGTGTAAAAAAATGCGATCTTGAGGATCCGTTCGCGCGCGCACGCAAAAGCGACATGAGTGTTGCGCCCATTAGCATGCCACAGAATCTAGAGTTAAGAAATGATTAATTCGGCCTCACTACATATATTAGCAATGGATTTTGTTTGGTAACTAGTATAGTTTTATAATATAATGAGGACAAATTAATTTTTTTAACGCTGGTTTCTATGCCATGCTAATGGGTAAAAATGTCATTCCCGTGTAATTTGAATGCAATCTCAAGGAACCCCCTTGTGAGGTTCCATTGTCAAAACTGAGAATTGTCCGTTGATAAAATACTGTAAATGTTAAGACTACGTTTACTCATTGATAACACAGGAGAGTGGGGTGTGAGGTTTTGAACTACATGCAAAAATTCGGTAGGCGGGAACTCACACAAAGCCAACGACATTCCCTCTCTCTCTCTCTAATTTTACACCCGCTGGGACCACACACTCTCCATAATTGGTTGTACAATAGCCTACACACACTTCTATGAGCTACTTACCACGAAGGTAGCCCTCACAGCCAGTTTATGTATAATTCGAATTGTTAGTAAAGTTTAAGTTTATCCACTAACTTTCATAAAAAAAATATTATAAAATATGCACAAGAAAAGTTGAAAAAATAGCACAAAAAGTGTCAAATTGGCCTAATAAAACGCCTATTCTGGGAGTAGGAATAGCATTTGAAAACTATTTCTTCGCCAGTCTGCTCTTCTATATTGTAAATGCTAAGTTAATTTCACTATCCGAATTTTTGTTCAAAACAGCGTACTCTTTTGTCGAATTAGTGTTACACCTTTTGGAATTGAATTTGGTTATTATACTGAACTATGAAGCATTACGACACTGATAAACAATTTTCTGACTCTGACTCTGATCATTCACCAACGAAATCAAAATAAGATTGATCGAGATATCGTTATTTAGTATAATTCCAAAAAAATATATAATAGAAATATCGTAATGCATATCACAACTCCTTCACTTTAACATGAACCAATACTTTGTCCTCGCAAAATGTTGAATAGGCAGAGTAGACAGCCATTTTCTGAATCCAGTCAGTACAATTCCAACCATAATGACGGAGGCTCCAATAAGGCTGAAACAAGAATGATAAAGTGATAAAATAAATTTCCACTTCGCAAAATGTTTGCAAGAAAGTCAAAAAATAGTAAATCGGGCAATTGTTTAATTGTTCTACCTGAAAGAATCCGGAAACACTTCAAAAAATACCATTTGTAAAATAAATACGAACACAATATCCAAACTTCGAATCATAGCTACCGGACCTATGAAAACAAATGTATTAACAGGAACCAGTACACATCGTCCGTTACAGTTGCTGGAACCCACAACACAGGCAATTTTGAATTTATAATTGATTTTTACCTGCAGCTTCATACTTGAGGGATAAGTAAAAGAAAATTTGAACAAAGATTTCAGCCATCGCAGTCGCTATTGTGATCAACCAGTCTTGTTCACTTCGCGGAAGCTCAAAAATCCCGAGTGTTAATATAACGATGAGTGATTCGATGAAAGCCGTATACGCAAGAATGTTAAAGTGGACACAAAAATGGACTTCTCGCAAGAAACGTGTGGTGATGAGTATTCCTGTTACGAGAAGCATAGCAGCTAATGCCATCGAGATTCCAATCTGTGATTAAAAGTACAATTATTTTGGTTATTGTGACATAATATTCTTGACGACAATTTTAACGAATTGCATGTATACAAATATAAGAACATATTAGTATTACTTATTACCAAAGTGGTTTCATCAAATTCTTCAGCACCAGTCAGCAATGGTGGCCTGCTAAGAACACCAACACCGATCAATGTGATGAGTGCGGTAAGGACTGGAACAATCCCACAACTCTCGCCAAGAAATATGCGAGCGAATAGAAAAACAGCAATCGGCGTGCTGAATAGAATGACTGTCGCATCGCCCAAACTAATATATGTGATGGCATAAATATATACGATCCGGCAGGCCATTGACATGGTGCTTCGAAACTGAAGGTCCAGTCGGACGGAAACAAAACACATTAATATTTAATTTGTTGATTAATATATTCGAGTATATGGAAGAAACCCCCTGATCGGAGGGGGATGACAGAATTATTCCATTCGCCCCTCATTCTCAATTGAAAAAAGAAGAAAAAAAAGAAGGGCATGTGGGTGAGTGAGGGGGCGGTTACCTGTGGAGAAGACTTATCGCATGGCATGCTACTTTTACAATTTAGACCCGTTTTGAAATCTTACCAATAACAAGTTTACAGATCTTCCTCTGTTGTCAAGAATTCTTTTAAAAACATTTTGTTTCTGAACGACAATCATATAGAAGGCATAGATTGGACCAGCAATTGTCAATCCTTGATATTTCCAGGATGCAACAATGATGGGATGATATTTCCGTTCTAGAAGCACTTTGCTAGAGAGACTTGATGAACTTGTAGCAACGCCTGGGAAATAGGATATCATAAGGAAATAATTTAGTATATTTTGCTCTCCATTCAGAAATACGCTTTGTAAAAGTACTAATCAGTTTCAGCTAGCTGGTCTTGTGTTAAAGAAATGAGAAGTGGTGGCCACAATATTATGAACCACCCTGGAACCCTGTAAAACACTTATAGAACAATAAATCGCACATGTTAAAACGGTGAAGATAATTCCAAGGTAATTTCTCCATCCAGTTTTAATAATTTCCTTAGGTGTTTCATCCTTTAACGTAATCGTTGAAACACTGTTGTCACTGCATTCATTCAAATTAGTCCTGGCTGTAATCGATCTCCGTCGATTTCCATTTCCGTATTCCAGTCCATTTTGAACTACCATATTAGAAATCTGTATACACAAAACTGTCACAATTTAGAAATTAAATATATGTAACGAGGACGGTGTGTTCCAAGGTACAGCCGGTCTCGGTAATTCTATGACTGACCTTTTTGGATATTGGGACGCAGATTTTCAGGAAGTGTCGTACTCATCAATTTATTTTGGAAGGAATTGATGATTTAACCCGTTTTGGATGTACACAAATAAAAACCAATAATTATCGGAGCCAATGTTGTCGATTGGGACATATTGCGCAGTTTACTGTGAATATTTTGCAATTTTAGGTATATTTGTGCGTAATAGAAATATGGGAATAGTGCTGTAATGAGAAAAGGAGCAACAGTGACTGGTGCATCCTAAATAAATGTCGGAGTGTCAAATAAAATCAGACTGAGGAATATTTCATTCAAGTACTCTTCATATCTTATTATATTGATTTATTGCGGTAGGTAAATTAACCTCGGTAAACCACTAGGCCACACGCGACTCATTAATTTCATTTATTTCCAATCTTTGCCGCAACTAGACTACATTTTAACTGCACGTGAACTACAACACATTTGATTATTCATTTGACTTGATTCTCCACCACCAATTCCTACAAGTCCAATCTCAAGCAGACAACCAATTTGTGGCCCGAATGACTTCATAAACTTAAACAAAACAAAATAGACTTGAAAATCCTCCCTTCCATAATCAGGGGAAGGTATTTTTTCATTTTTATGATCAGAAATGAAGCTCCAAAGAATTGTCTACTTTTTGACACTGGTTTCTTTAAATTTGTCCCAGCAAAATGAATCTTTATTAGTATTTTGCACGATAGTAAATGAACCATGCACAGTTGTTACAAATTCAAAGGGGATTGAGGTCAAGGAAATATCACACATGAAATGTCATACATTTTCTAATCATAATATAGGCCACAACCAGTTCTAACCCATCCAGATCACGGTGATTCGCAATTAATTTATAAATATTATTCTAATTACAAATGTTACAGTAAAAATTAGTAGAATACATTAAGATATTAGAAATTCGTCAAATATTAAAATATAAACATAGTTTGACCTAAATCATGTCACATGCACTTCCTTTATTTCAACATGAACCAAGACCAAGTTCTAGCAGAATGTTGGGATGGCAGAGTAGATAGCCATTTTCTGAATCCAGTCAATACAATTCCAACCATAATGATGGATGCTCCAATAAGGCTAAAACGGCAATGAAAAGTGATAAACTAGATGTTTCGTTCCAAATAAAATCAATAAAATAGTTAAATACCTGAATGAATCAGGAAATACTCCAAAAAATACCATTTGTAGAATGTATATGAAGACAATGTCCAAAGTTCGAATCATAGCCACCGGACCTATATAAAGATGCAAATATTATCAGATACCGAACGCCCAATATAGCAAAATGGGATTGGCAATGTTTGATTCTTACCTGCGGCTTCATACTTGAGGGATAAAACCAAGAAAATTTGAACGAATAGTTCGGCCATTGCACTCACGATTGTAATCAACCAATCTTCTTCACTCCGCGGCAGTTCCAAAATCCCGAGTGCTAATAAAACAATGAGTGATTCGATGGAAGCCGTATACGCAAGAATGTTGATGGGAACACAAAAATGGACTTTACGAAGGAACCGAGTGATGATGAATATTCCAGTTACTATAAGCATAGCAGCAAATGCCAATGAGATTCCAATCTGTTAAAGAAATACGCATTTTCTTATTCATTAAATTTCATGCATAAGAATATACAAAAAAAATGTATTTTATTACTAAAGTAGTTTGATCAAATTCTTCAGCACCAGTCAGTAGTGGTGGTCTTGTAAGAACGCCAACGCCGAGCAATGTGATGAGGGCTGTAATGACTGGAACAATCCCACAAGTCTCACCAAGAAATACGCGAGCGAATAGAAAAACGGTTATGGGTGTACTAAAAAGTATGACGGTCGCGTCTCCCAAATTAATATAAGCGATGGCGTATATATACGCGCTCAAGCCAACCAGTGATATGGTACCTCTCAGCTAAAGTTAGGCGGAATACAGAAAAAAAGACAAGGCTGTTTAATTTGTCAATTGTAATATTTGAGTATTATGGAAGAAACTTCAGACCAGGTGGATGACCTACGGTGAGGCCCCCTGTGTGAAGTAAACTTATTGCCTTACATACTACTTGACCCCATTTTAAAGTCTTACCAGTAACAGGTTGACTGTTCGTCCATTGTTTTCTAAAATTCCTTTGAAAACATTTTGTTTGTGTACGACAATCATAAATATGGCAAGGAATGGACCAACAATTGTCATCCCTTGATATTTCCA
>JAQFYE010004953.1:0-12608 GCA_034694305.1 Protaphorura glebata
ATGAAATTGTTTTCAGACATTTATGTAAATATAAAAACTGAGAATATCGACTCAATGACCAATGACTATCCCTTTCAAAATATTCCGACATTCAGGTGTTGATGCAATAATCTGTTGTTCGATTTTTTATAATATGGAATATATTACAATATTGTTTCTTGAATAAATAATAAGTTCGTTGGTGACTACGCACTATTGATTGTTTTGCTACCAACTTCCTAGTTTTCTCTTCACGTCGGATTGCTGGGAACAGAAATAAGAAATAAGAAAGTTCCTCAATGATTGAAGTTCGCAGAAAATTTAAATTATTCGATTTAGGCTGCAAGTCGAAATTGGGAGAATTTCACGGAAATATAAAATTATACTTCACAGAAAATGTGAATTCGTAAAATTAGACTGCGTATGACAATTGACAGAATTTGACATCAATTTTAAAATATCAGAATCAAAAAAAAAAGATTTTTTGTTAGAAATGAAAACGACTGAATGTTCAATGACTTTCCCTTTAATTATATTCCGACGTTCATAGTTTTATTAATTATCTCCTGTTATTTTTACATAACACACTAGATATTATAATATGGTATTTTGATTAAATAATGCTGATTTGGTAATACTATACCGGTGACTTCCAATTAATAAATATTAATAAGGTCGAAATCAGGTAAGAGGTGAAAAATACTTCCAATTATAATTCCAGTTTGGTCACACCTGACCTGAGTAACTGACACAGGCAAACCTGGCGCAGACGTGCAGGCTAGGTGTTTCAATTTTAGTCCATACTCACTAGTGATTGTTTTAGTTCCAACTTTCTGCGTGCTTTCTCTTCACGACGTATGGTCTCTCCGTTGCCGTTGGTTTAAAATTTCACACACTACACAATCGCCGTAAAGAATGACCTCGACCTCAAGCCTTAGTACTGTTTAACTCTGACTTTGACCCCGATGTTCAGTTCAAATCAAGAATGTGATGTGTTTTTGACTGAGAAAGACCAAATATTTGAATTTTCTAGTGTTCCCGGCTTATTATATGAAGCAAAAACCCTAAAACCAACAAAAAACCCAAAAACCCATACAAAAACCCAAAAACCCAATTGCCCATGGGTTTTATAGGAAAAACCCGGGTTTTACGAAACCCTGGCATCGGATCTTCAAGCGGAGCGGCTTCCAATTTTTGTCAAGATCAGAATAGAAATCAGGGGCAATAGTTGACCACAACTTGACCTGTATGGTGACCTCTCTGACCACATCTGTGAGGCCAACAAAGAAATGTGAGCCAAAAGTAGAAAACAAAGTCCTGAGGTCAAAGTTGACTTCAATTTGACCTCTATGATAACCTCATATATCTGTGAGATCAACAAAAATACGTAGGCCAAAAAGAAGAGAATGTTGAGGTAATAGTTGACCTCAACTTAAACTCCGGCCTAACATTGGAGGTCACCAAAAATTTTTATGCAAAGGTAGAAAATAAACCGGGGTCAAAGTTTATCTCAACTTGTCCCAAAACCTGAAAAGTTTCGGGTCAACTTGACCTGAAAATTTCATTTTCCCTGAAAACACGAAATTGAACTGTTGGTGTTGATGGTGATTTTTATGGCACGATAAAATGGATGACCTATATTGACAAAAACTGAAGGGAAAGAGGATACTAAACCGTGCGAAGAGTGGATTTCGCAACTGAACCAATGGAGTGCGGGATTAGTTCCGTCATTTCAAATAATATTGAATTCCTTCCCCTCTTACATTAAGTTTTCTCACTTGCTCGCAGTAAGAAATATTTACTACTTTCACTCACATACTCCATTTCCGTGAATAGATAAATATCAGAAGATAAATTAATAGTAAAATTCCTAATCACAATGTCGGACGAGAGTGGAGATCAAAGTGACAAGGTTTCTATTTCTAAGAAAAGGAAATCCAACGAACCCAGACCCTCTTCCGGAGTCGTCAACAAGAAATTAAAATCTCAAGATAATCAAAGTGACGACGACAACGATACCGATTCAAATTTTTCTGACCAAC
The DNA here is from genome assembly GCA_034694305.1 of Protaphorura glebata. Lineage (NCBI taxonomy): Eukaryota > Metazoa > Arthropoda > Collembola > Poduromorpha > Onychiuridae > Protaphorura > Protaphorura glebata. The sequence goes on from JAQFYE010004953.1 coordinate 2,022, forward strand.
CCGTCGACTCGAACTCTGACAGCGAGGGTCAACCCGTAGGATCATCATCCGATGGACCGGATGAGGTCAACAGTGACGAGGATGACTCTAGTGAGGTAATTTGAATTCCGTTTCTGACCTCATTAAAATTCTAAAATATTTTAAGAATTTCGATTAAAATCCTACTTTTTAATATTAATTTTTAGGAGGAGGATGAAGAGGTTGTCAAGTCCTCCGGCTCCCGCAGCCGTCCTCCGGCATCGTCCGCAAAAAAGTCAAAAAATGACAAAGATGATGAAGATTCCGACTCGGACTCAGATTTTGAAAGGCAACTCAAGACCAATCCAATCAAAGTCAATCCCGTCTGGACATTTGAGGTCAAGGATTTGAAAAAAGCTATCAAAGCCGTACGGAAAGGAATGCCACTTGCGAATGCATCAAAAATTTACGGTATGTCATCTGACGTCATCAAGAAACATGCCGCAGCGTATCCGAAACGAAGGAAGATCACGAAATCGTCTAAGGATTGACATTTATTTATTTTGATTCATTTTAGTTTACAAATATTTAGTAATTTAACAATATAATCATGTATTATGGCAATTATAAATGCAGTAAGTATTTAAATCACAACTCAAAATTGACTGAAAGTTAGCAAACTTTGCACAAATTTGCGGAATCATTTTTACTAATTTTTAGAAGTATTTTTTTCCTGATTTTTGGACAATTCTTGTGGCGGATCAGACGAGAGCTTATTCGCCATTGAATTATATTCGTTTGGATTTGAATTTTCACTCAAGAACATATTTGGTAAATTATTTCCAAAATAAAGTTTGGTGTTTGTGGCAACGGCTTCATATTTTTTGAGTTCTAAATATTGTGGGGTCAAAATAAGGGCATTTCCTTCAGCCAATTTTTCTTTGACATACCGCTCAGCATCCGCCCTACTTTTTTCTCTTGATAAGTGCATTTGATCCTCAATGGCAGCCATTTGTTTCAATGATTCCTTTTCTAGGACTTTTTGTTCCAATTGGATTCGTGCGACTTGAGCATTCTTCTCCGCCTCAATGATCGCCTTCTTCCGGTCAGTCTCCGCGTCCTTTTCGACCACTTTTTGTTTTTGAATTGAGATCATTAATCTGAAATTGAAGGAATGTTCACATCATTCTGTACAAATCAGCTTAATTTTTTACAGGGTGGCACGTAACCTATGCCCCTCCCCCCATCCTGGCCAGGACAATAAGGTGGAGTTGGCCAAAATGTGATACACATTTTGTAGAGAATCTTATGGAGGACATAGGGAGCTATTCCGCTTGGAATTCCGACGCGCGTAGCGGCGCTGAGTAGTGCTTAAGTAAAAATCGGCATAAAGAATGAGTTTTTCAACGGTAATTCGTCAAAATCAAGCCCAAAATAATTTTTTTCAAAATTTCTCCCAGTGCTGTTTTTCTTGCAATATTTTTATGCAATTTTCATAATTTTATTGGACCGGTTCAGGGAAAGTCGATTTTTCTCTGGCTAGGCATTTTGGAGAGAAAATTCTGATTTTGTTCACTAAAATGTCTTGGTTGCTAAAAACCGACTTTTTCCAAATCGATCCAACAAAATTTTAAAAATTGTATAAAATTATTGCAAAAAAGATAGCATCGACAGAATTTCCGAAAAAACATTATTTTGGGCTTGGATTTGTCAAAACACCGTTGCAAAATCCAGTTTTTCAAGCTGATTTTTGCTTAAGCGCTCGTCAGCGCCGCTACGCGCGTCAGATTTGGAATAGCTCCTTAGCTGCTTCATAAGATTCTCTACAAAATGTGTATCTTACTTTTCATCCGACTCCCCCAGATTAGGGGTCAAGGGTTATGTGGGACCCAGTACATATAAAAACCTTGACCACCAGCCTCTGGCCTCGTGTCCAACCAAACTTACTTTGTTTTTTCACCTTCCATCAATTCATAATTTTTTTGGATGACTTCTGGAATTTTGGGCTATCAATACAAAGAAAAATGAATTGTTCAATTTCAGAACTAGTGTCGTAAATTAAATCCGGATTTAAATATTTGACCTTTGTGACGCGAACGGCTTGTACAAAGAGGCCAGGAGCCATCAACGTCAAATCCTTTTGAAGTGCCAGTTTCAGATTCTCATCAATTTGATCAAAGAAATCAATGTAGACTTCTTGGAGGGAATGAATGGAACAAAACTGATTCAATTCATGATGAACTTTATTGAAGATGAGTGTTTGGTCATAGTCTGCTGTGTAATTCTTGACAATGTCATAGGCTGATCCAGCGGACAAAATATTCACAACCTCAATCCGGTCAAAATAAATCATGACCCCACCAGACGTCCCACAGGGGACATTCTTGACCTCATCCGTTTGAAGGGTCACTTGGATGGAACGGAATGATGTGAGGAATGGGATCATGAGTTGGAATCCTGGCGTGGACGTCGTCGTCAATAGAGCTCCTCCGCGGTAGTAAACTCCAATGTGACCTATCAAATTAATTTTAGAATTAGTTTTCAATAAAATTAAATTAAAATGAATTTATTAATAATTATCGATCAATAATAAATATTTTTTCCCTGATTGTGAGTGGTTATGCGGATTATGACTATTAATGTATATTGAAACTTAAATAATTAAATAAATATTAATGTCTACCTTCACGGATTTTATGGATTCCCAGAGCAACCCCTCCTCCAACCAAGGCCACAATTAAAATAAAAACCCCGCCCACAATTAATCCTTTAGGTATTGGATCGTCAGACTCAACTCCCTTTTTCTGTTCTGGCTTCTCCATCACTATAAATTAGACTGCACGAAAAATTATGAAATGTACTGTGTCCTGATTACTTTAAATAAATGTGGAAATGTAATTATTTAATAATTATTGTAATTAATAATCTTCGGAAAATAAATTAATAATTAATTCAGATTTATGAATTTATCCACGTACGTATTGATTGTCCACGTATTTTTGTATTTGTGTATGAAATACGCGGGCGTTCATGAGCCGACTCACTCCCTGGCAACAATTGAAAGTCATACCGTCCCACACTATGATTCCTAACCTATCTAAAATTGTTTAAATTGTTAAAATATTATTAGAATTTTAAAATTTAAAATTTAAAACCATGAATAAAGAAAATAGAAAATTAGAGATTCCATGTATGAGAATACCTAACCAAAATAAGATTGTAATTATGTAACCTAACTAATTACGATTTTAGTGAGATCTGTAGGAATAAATAGTAACCCGAATTTCTAATCAGTCACGGTACTTACCGTAAATGCTGACCAGAGTTTCAACGAGGGGGGACCACTTTGTGACCTTCCAAGGGCCACCAGAGGTCAAATGGCTACCACGTATGGATTTAGCGGAATTGACCAACATTTTTCGTACGTGCATGGTTTCAAATTCAGATTCAGATTCTTTTATTAACAAATCAATGCATATCATTTCTCACAACAATTAGAATAAATCCCAATTGATCCATCGGTGAGTGTCACACACTGACGAAGAAGAGTTTTAGTAATCGCTTACCATGCAGAGAAATAATTACGATAGCTTAGACTCTATTCCTACCCCTACTTTTTAAGAACTTCGGTGATACATCAACAATTTTATAACAATAAATATAATTATTTGTTTCATAAGCCCAAGGTATCCATTTCCGGGTGCCGCCCACAATATTATTAAATTCATTCCGATTTTTATTCAGCCAATCAGAAATACTCAAAGAATGGTACTAAATTGTAAGGAAAGGAAGCAAGGTTAAGTCTTTTTTAGTGTTTTCAATCAAAGTTGGTATTTATTTTGAATTCTTTCAAAATGATTGTAAAAAAATTGACGTGAAATCAAAAATTAAAAATTTGGTATGCAGTCAAACCCTTGATTTCGGAACTTTCAAACGGACTTCAAGTAGAAAAGTTCCTGAGGTTGAAGTCTTCAACCTCAGGAACTTTTCTGGCCGAGATTTTGAGGACAGGCTATCAGATGATAAAAAAAAAAACTTTTTTTTCAAAAATTTGTACACCTCTTCTTCTTTTGGATAAAAGGACAACTGCATGGAGTGGTTTGACCGCACAGTCCACCAATGGATCATGTGCACGTATTAAAGATGGAACAAAAATACAGCATCAGAGAAATGGGAGTGGAACGATGCGAATTTGGGCTATGACTACATGTACATAATACGAGAATAAACTTGCCAAAAAAAAATCAGTGTTGCAAAAAAAAACGAAAAATCAATGAAACCGAGAATGAACTGTTTGGGCTGGGCGGGCCGGGTTTCTTCTCTGTACATCTACATTACGTATTGCAAATCTCGCTGTATAGCTTAGAATTTTTTGGCAAATTCTGTTGAATTTATTAAATTGACAATAAAATACGTCTACGTTCGTAATGAATTACTCAGAGAAATCCGTCATAATCTCTTACGTTGAGATAGTGAGTAAAATACTAATATTAAAAAGTAAATATTTTCCCTACTACTAGGGTTACATTTTCTGAATTGTATTAAATAGGTGTTTACTTCACTTTTTGGATTGGCCTATGGGATTATTATGATTATACTTTTGGTGGGTGGGGCTATCATTGAACATGATGAGGAGTTAACACCTGGCGCGAAGACTACGATTGAAATTGTCGTACTGGTTGTGTTCCTGATTTTTGGTAAAAATAATAATATTGCAGATTGAGCATACCACTCAATACTTTCAAACCATTAAATACTTGCATAATTTAATATCCAAAATTCATAAATTCGGTATTGATAGACGAGGAAATTATTTATCATAATTATTCTATTTTGCTACATAGGAGGAATTCTGGCACTTAAAATTTACTTGGCAGTTATTTTGTACCAGGGAGTTCATCGGGTTCGTAGGATTTTATATTACAGTAATATGTACAGTGTGGTTCATAAGTCTATTTATCATTACAAATAACTTTATTTTTAATTGTTTCCTCTTGTCTCAACAGCAAGATTTGGTGAAACTCAACCGATGGTTCAAAATCCAAGCAGTGCTTTGGATTGTTTGCATTGTTCTTGAACTTGGGCTCATATTTACGTCAACAATGTCAAAAATTTTCAGTGTATGTGTTTTCTTGGTCTATAAAGCTGTGGCTTTGTTCATTGTCAGGAAATTCATTTCTGAACTAATGGGTGAGTCTGGAATTGGGAAAATGGATGAATGTGTCACTTTCCAAGCAAATATTTAAAATATGGCATAAACGTTTCATAACTATGTATATACCGTGTGTCCAAAACCAACCTACTGTATGTTCGTCCTGATTTCCTCAATTTTACTTTATATAAAAAGTGATAAGACATTTTGTTAAAAAAAATTGAAAATTTTATTTTTGTTTCAAAAATTTTTTTTTCATTTTTTAAAATTTTTTTTTTAAAGTTTGAGATTTATTTTTGAATTTTTGTTTTCTCATATTTTTTTTTACAAAATTTCAAAAAAAAATACAAAAATTAATTAAAAAAAGAAAAGCCAAAAAATTAATTAAAAAAATGTAATAAAGTTAATTACAAAAAAAGAAATTTTGACAAGAATTTGAAAAAAAAAGATTTCATTTATTTTAACAAAATGGCTATCTCTTCATATATAGTTAAAATTGAGAAAATTAGAACGAGTAGTAGGTTGGTTTTGGGACACCCGGTATATAAGACCTCGCTGACTTGACCGACTCTGAAAATGTTAAACAATTCCGCCTTTGTAGTAGTTTAGTCTAGAAATTAGGGACTTAAGTGATAATATTTGCCAATTCTAAAGTAAAACAAATAGTTTCTGAATGCCCGTCCTAATTGTGGATTCAAAGTTGAAGATGGCCTTGATTTTGCAAAATTTACAAAGGAAACGCCATATTTATGCATGCGTCGATGCCACTGGAATCGTTTAATCCAGTAATGTCTTCACCAAGACAATAAAGGAAAGACAATACAAACACAAAATAATAATAAATAGTATTGCCATTAGAAATTATATTAAACTTACGTGTAGTGTTGTATATTGTATCTAGTCAGAGTATTTAGACATAGACAATGTAGTTACAGTTCAATTTAATGAGTTTGTATTTATTTATATTCTTTTGGTACAATTCGTCCAATGATTCGATTAGTAATAATATGAAACTTTTCTTTAATTGCCAATCTGAGATACTACTAATTTTATATAAAAAAATTATTATTAGTCATTCCATTGCAATCAATAAAAAACTCTGTGTTCTAAGTTCTACAATGGAATTGATTCTGACTATTTTATTGTCTAAGGTTCAGACTAAACGGCTAAGCTAATTAGCAAATTACCATATAAGTTAAGCATTTTCGATTTCTATATATTTTATTTGTTACCTACCCCTATTACTGGAATTAGTAAAGTTATCCGTTTAAAGTAACCCAATTATCCAATTTTCTACTTTAATTATGAATTATTAACTAATTAGCGTGCAAATTAAGTATTTTGGAATTTGTTAACTATTTTATCCGTGATAACATACTCGAATTAATAAAGTCAACCATTTAAAGTACCTAATTATTCAACTTTCAAACTTTAGTTACCATGACTATAATATAAAATTTGAATGATAGTATTTAAGAAATTTTGGAATTTTTTTAAGTACTCTATTCGTCTTCCGCACATACGAATTGCTGAAGTAAACGGTTTAAAAATCAAAGTATTTTTGGAAATGGTTTTGAAGGTGGTAATCCCCGCGTCCGCAGAGGGGATATAAGTTTGTATGTAATTCAAGGTAGCCAGGTTAATGCGGTTCCAAAGGTTCAAGGCTTTGATTGTCCGTCTTAAATATTGTCAATTGGTTTTGTACGTTGAATTCCCATGGTTTAAACAGTGAATAAGAAATAGCGAAAATTTGCAAATTCAATTCCTGTGAGCTACCAAATGAGAGGTCAGCGGCCTGAAGCGCGTTTGCACCAATCTTGAGACATCAAACTGGATTTTGTGCGTATGGACAGCACTAGCTTCACAAGTAAAAAGAGTTGTCAAGTCATGTTGGTTCATTGCATATATTAAATTAGATGTATTCCTCGTTCCACAATAATAAGCACTAGACGCGCCACAAGGTTTACAGACATTGATGTTGTGAATTGTCATTTGCCAATGCTAACATATTTGGCCTACGAACCAATAAATTGCTAATTAATATTGTCAAGGTGAGATTGTAGTAAGTAGCCATTCTATTTCCTGGATGAAATAGACCAGCAGGTGAATCAAGAAGGTTAATTCATGTCCACAGTGCATAAATCAGACAAAACCAGTCTAACCACCCTTGACCTTGGCAACACTCGTTCTTTTGTGCGTAAAGAAAAGAGTGAGTTGTATTGTATGTAATACTGTCTTTTCTTTAACACACTATTTGACTGATTGAAATTTTTGCTGTAGTCCACTCACGAATTTAATTACGGAAAGTAGTGCTCTGAGCAGCATTCACAATTCCATTAATTTAGATTCAGAATCAGAGGACTTAAGTTGAAAAATGACTTTTCTTGAACTCATCATTTACTTTGGTCTGGGGGTATGCGGTTTGGCATTTCTGTTCGGGAGGAAGTCCAGACTCAACAACTACCCACCAGGTAATCTCACAAATCCGTCATTCGATCGGTTGAAACTCAAAAGAAATTCAAAGTCAAATATTTCTGATTGAGGGCCGTGGGGAATTCCTGTGCTCGGACATTTACCCCTCCTTGGCCAACGTCCGCACAACACTCTCATCAATTGGTCAAAACGATACGGACAGATCTTTTCCATTCAGATGGGCTCATTTCCGTAAGGCTTCATTTCACAGAGCAAATGAGTTTACCACTTAAGGATAAAATTGGTTTCAGTGCCGTAGTCATCAATGACGCCAAACTCATCAAGGCCGCGTTCAACGACTTCGCCTACTCCGGACGTCCACGCTTCCCCATGTTTAAAGCCAAGTGCAATGGAGTAGTGGAAGGTACAGAATCAGACAAAACAAATAATACAAAAATAAAATAAAAACATTTAAAAATTGTTATAAATTTTTTAATAAATTAAAAAAAAATAAACAAAAAATAATGGACATATTTGTTTGAAAAGGTGTGGCTCTGACTGACGGTCCAAAATGGCATGAACAACGGAGATTCATTCTCCGGACACTCCGTGACTTTGGATTTGGGAAGAAATCCATGGAAGTGATTGTCCAAGAAGAAATCAAGGATTTGATTGAAACGATGAGGAAAATGAATGGGAAGGTGCTGGAATATCCACACAATATGTTCCATGTTGCTGTCCTCAACGCCCTCTGGACCATCATTGCTGGAGAACGATTCAAACAGGATGACCCGGAGTTACAAATTGCGATCAAACATCTCGCATCGTCAGTTGAATGCCTAACTTAATTAATTAAAGTAATTAGGAGGAAATCGTACATAGGTGATGGTGTATGACATTATTGTAGGAGTTCGTCGCATTTAAATATGCGTGCAATGATTAGCAACATGTACCCTGTGCTTGCAAGAGTTGCTCCAGAGCTCTCCGGTTTTAATAAGTTGATTGAAGTGTTTTTGCCGATTTTGGAATTCTTAAACCCATTGCCGCACATAGGGCCACGTTTCAAAATGGACAACGACGGGACTTCATTGATGTTTATTTGGAGGAAATCCACAAAACTGAGGATCCAGATTCCAGTTTCTACAAATCACAAGGACGTAAGTATTTCAATTCAGAAAGACTCCCCTGATCTGATTTTTTCTCGATTTTTTTAGTGTTTTTATCTTAATTTTTAGAATTTTTTTATTTTATTTTTTTTCGATTTTTTGTATCATTTTTTATTTGTTTTACGATTTTTTTTCTTGTCTCTGACAGACGAGTCCCTTTTATATTCTGTTCTTGAGCCGAGACTGTGAGCACGACTCTGCAATGGACACTTCTCTACCTGGCCAAATACACAGAATTCCAGTCTCAACTCCAAGCGGAGATCCAGAGAGTTGTGGGAAACAGTCGACTCCCTTCTTTGAGTGATCGCCCGACTATGCCGTACACAGAGGCCGTGATTCACGAAACACTTCGATTCTCCTCCCTCATTCCATTGGGTTATCGGAACACATTGAAGGAAGTGGAATTGGGTGGATTCACAATCCCCAAAGACACGATCATCATAGGGAATACTCACGCAGGACATTTCGATGAGAAAGTGTGGGGAGATCCGCACACCTTTCGACCCGACAGATTCTTGAACAAGGAAGGACATTTCGAGAGACATGAAGGCTTCGTTGCATTCTCTGTTGGGAAGAGGGTGTGTATTAGGGAGACTCTGGCTAGAGATCAACTCTTTCTCTTTATCGATTGATGCAGTACCAGGGTCAATTGTCCAGACCTCATAAGGTCATATTAACCGAAATCAAGTAATTGAAAATTGTGAACAATCATTCAAGATTTCCAGTTCATCAGAATCATTTCATAGGGAACACAAAAATAAAACTATTCATTCCAGTACATATTATCCAGACTAGTTTCCTAATGTTGTACAAATTCATATTTCAAGAACTAACACACTTTTCTCTCCGATCATTCTCAATTATATACGACCGTCAAAATAAATTATATTAGGAGTAATCGAATATCATTTGCGTACAATTCTTGAACCTTTATAGGGGAGAGTGGGGTTGGTTGGAACACTTCGGCTTTCGGAATTTATTTAGAGAAATGCAATAACAAAATTGATTTTTTTTGCACCACCCTAAACCCAGGGCATCGATAATCATGTATGTAATTTTTATTGTCAATTACTTTGCCAATTAATATGTGAATTAATTAATTTTTGAAAAGTTGTTTTTTGTCCCAACCGACCCCAATGTGGGGGCAGTTTAAACACCCAGTGGGGACGGTTGGAACAGAATTTAAACACGTAGGGAAAGCTGGGCTAATTATTCCCACTTTTTTGCCTGGGTGGTTCCCAGAGTCGTTATCTGGTATTATATGAACATATGGATTCGGACTCATCAATTATGCGATCTTCTCCAAAAATTAATTTTCTTGAAATTTTTAACCTCTCCTAACCTCAGTAAAACAATAATTTTATGTGACCATGGCAACGAGGTACAAAAATGAAGATCCGTGCTCATTATTCCCACCCCCTGGGCCAATTATTCCATACCCTGGGTGAATTTTTCCCATTGCTGCACGGTAATGTTAAAATACAACTGCTTACATACTGTGGAAAAAATTAGCCCGGTTTCCGAGAGCCACTTTTTGAATTTCGTGCCAAAATTATGTAAATCTGGGCTTAATCACGTGACAGGTAGGGAATAATTAGCCCAAAAGTCGTGGGAATAATTAGCCCGTCTTCTCTTTTTTCCAAATTTCGATGGTTTTATCAAAATTGTGAAAATAGTTAAAATCTGATGACAAAAAGTAAGTTGGTTCAAGTTTTAGGACGAATAGTAGAAATCAAGAAAAATATGAATGTGTGGTAACATAGTGCAGAATTTTCACAATTCCTTAGCTCCGGAAGAGATAACATTGTTGACCGGGAGGTGCCGCTCACCCAAAATTTTAGAAAATCTTGTTTTGATTTTGTGCGATTTTGATGAGTTGAAGAACTACCGGCAGAGTAT
>JAQFYE010004954.1:0-12607 GCA_034694305.1 Protaphorura glebata
CAGACAGACGGACGGACGGACTGGGCATCCGCAATAAGTCATTTACTCCGTATATTACGTCGCACGACTTAATAATCCGTACAAGTCCAACGATCCGAATCGATAAAGTGGAGGATGGGTGGAAATAAAAAGGGATTCATTCCGCGAAAGCATTGCCCTTGCAAAATTGGAATGGAACGGGCCAAGTCTTCGCACACTTCCATATCCAAAGGAATAATGAATTTGAGCAAAATACGGAGCTATTCGCTCCCCAAAAACCCGAAAAAATTGAAACATTGAAAGCATGAAATGGAAATTGGAAGTCTTTAGTTAGGTTTTTGAATACGCTTTTTCATAAGTAGAAATAATTAACAACTTCTAGATGAAAGAAGAATACAAATCGAGCATACATACAAATGATTCTGTCCAGTCGGATTAGTCTGTGTTTTTGATGTTTTGACACAAAGTGACCGCTAACTGCTAAACTTAGTTATTCGCGAAACTTAAACTTGGGGCATTGCTCCGCAAATCAGGGTGGCAGGGTTTCCCAACACACACTCGACCTAGGGCAAGTTTGGTATTGGATTGGATTCTTTATTTATTTACGTGTTTTTTCCAAATGCATTCACACATACAAGTATGCTGGTTGTTTGTCTCACGATGGTAACACAAGAAATCTTTTCGAAAATTAAACGAGTAACTATAAAATAGAAACGTAGCCAAAATGATAAAATACAAAAAAAAGATACCTCGAACGGTCAGGTCAAATAAGAATCGATGTAACGAGTTTCAGCTCTAAGTACGATAACCCTTGCTTGCGGTGTCCACAGGTCGTTGACATTAAAATATGGAGCAAAACAATTTTTGGTGAGCTCTGGACGCCGGGCCTCGTCTAATTTCCCGGTCAAGTCCCAAAAATAATTATAAGATATAGAGGACCTCTATGTATAACGTTAGTGTTTCACTTAATAATAATTACTAGGATATGAAGATAGACCGACCATACGGTCATGCCTGGACGCTACTTTTTTTTTGCAGACGGAGTCAAAACCAGTGATTACAATTACAACTCGACAGCAATGCATTATGGGACAGCTAATTAAGAATCCAGCCAAAACTCTACTTGTCTACTACTATCTTCTAACAGAAATTACAGAAATGACATAAAGTAGCCTAATAAATATAGCTGAATTCCAATTATCACGAGGAACAAACTCCTCGCGTAATTTTATTGAATTTATGCAATTTCATTTAGGTTAAGTGTGACCAATCTAGTAGGAGTTTTTAATCTACGAGAGAGATCCTAGGAGAACAAATGAAGTTAAGGTTGGAACGTTGCAACCATCCAATAAGCGAACCTATGCCACGACCCTTATTGCGCTGTCCAACTCATATTCCAAGCCATCACGAAGTGACCTGACTTTCTCTTCCTGTGAAAAACACGTGTAATGTACTCTTACAGCAATAATACAACGTTGCAATCCATTCTCATTAGCTTGCATGGGTCAGGTTCTGAATCCGTATACAAAAAATAAAACGTTGCCTGGATGTAGGAAACGAATATAGGGATTGAAATTCATCGAGAGGAGACAATCTAGAAATGGATCAATCTAAAGATGTTAATCTTCCCGACTTCCCAGTTCACTCCATAATCGTTTAGTGACATTTGTACGAACAATCTATAATGATGTGTTGTATTTGGTCACTAAACATCCCGAAGGTATCAACCAAGGAGACTGGACTATATAGCTCATCCATTTAGAAGGAGTCGCGATAAGTCGATGTAAACAACAATAATGTTACACCCGCATTGGCATTCCAATCACACCTTCCCTTTGACTGGACATTCCCCAAGTTGAACACTTTAGATCCACCCTGTATGGGAACTCCCTGTGAATCACACCAAGAGATAAAACAACCATGACCACAGGTTTATGTACATAATAGTTTGATCTTTACTTCATCTGTAACACGCACCCAGTGCGTGAGTAAACAAATACTCATTTTCTTTAGATTATGTAACAGGAATCATGAACTCTGTCAATAATTAAGTAAATAAGTAGTCTGATTAAGTAGCGTATAAAAAGGCCCGATCTGGCCTAGAAAAGTATCAGTTCTGGCTCCCAAGTCGTGCTGATCTCTTCTAAACCGAAATTCTGGACTCTTTGGTAAGAAACCGAATTTCACACCGGATCTTGGAGACTTTGATAAGACTCCGAGAACCAAATCTTCCATAAATACAAGCCTTGGAGACTTTGGTAAGACTCCGAGAATCGTAACTCTCACCGGATCTTTGGCTATTTGAAAATAACCGAGAATCGGAAACACACACATTACACACATTTTTACTTCTAATCTCACTTTCCATTCCAATTGTTAGTAGTCTATAACCATTACATTAATTACTTATAAAACAAATTATTAACCTTTGATTAATAAAACTATTTGAATAATAAAGAACCCTCTCTTTCTTGATTAATCGACTTATTTCTAAGGTTTGTTTATTCACCATAAAATAAACTGGAGGCACAATATAATTTTTGCGCTTAACGAGAAATCTCCTGTTTACCTGTAAAGCCTAGACCGGAAAGGCGCACGCCGGTAAAAGGCAAGAACTCGAAGGTCTTTGACATTAGGTCAAAGACAGGTTTCCTAATTAGAGCGCGGCGCGGCAATCGAAGCGCGAAACAATTAGATACAAAATATTACGAAACCTAACAATAACAAACTCCGGTCACAAAACAGTCATTTTGTGACCAATGTAATCAGATGCAATTTGATTCGGTTACTACGGGAAATGAGAGGGGGATTTGGCGCACCGATTTACCGCGACTCTTTCTAAATAAATGAGCTAAATAGTCCAGTCTCCTTGGTATCAACATTCCTTCCCAGTCGATTCCATAATCATTTAGTCGCATTTCCACAAAAAATAGACATGAAAATATTTTAATTGCATTCTGTTGCTACGCAACCCCGACATTCTTACATTCCCAGTCGAATCTGTAATCGTTTAGTTGTATTTTCTAAAAGAACCAACATCAAAATATTTTAATTGCATTCTGTCGCTAAGCAACTCCAGCATATTAATTTCGCTTCCTTCTCAGTCGATCCCGTAACAATTAGACACATTTTTAAAAGAAATCGACATTAAATTATTGTAATTGTATTCTGTTTCTAAGCAACCCCAACATTCCCTATCTTTCGAATTTATGCCGTACGCCGTGACTATTTAGTCACAAAAAATCGACATTATGATATTTTAAATGTATTCTATTGATAGACTGATGGACAACTCAATGATATAGACTTTCATACCTCTCAAGTCTGTTCCTTAATCGTTTAGTGATATTTCTAGGTCTCAGGCAACCCCAGGTCCAGCATAACAACATCATTTCCTTCTAAGTCAGTAGTCAGTACCACCCTACCACATCCGACATAACTCTATAACTTTAAGAAATATTTCGAAACCTTGTCCATGAATAACACATCTCACTTAAATTTCAAAGGCTACTTCACATAAAAGTATACCTTAATCTTTGCCAAAAACCATTTGCAGGTCTACTTCATAAAATTTATATCTCGATTTAGAGAAGCAGACAGAGAAGAAATATCACCTCTTGTTAAATACAGAGGCGATAATAAATGTTTTTTCTGCTCCACTAACGATGGATGTACTCGAGTTGTTCCACCCCAGTAACATGTACTATTGGCCCGTTTCTGGGAAACGGTCGGCACCGTCGGTAAAGTACTGCGTTGGCAGGCAGTCGTATGCCTATCGGCGCCAATATTATGCCGCCGTGACGAATGAAATGGGCCAACCGAGTTGGCCCAGCAGCGGCAAGTCAAGAAAAGTTTATATCTAGCCGCGTCGGCCCAGTGAGGGTATGTGCATGTGCTGGTCATACGTCGGCGCCGGTGAGCACTGGTTCCATAAATAGTGGCGAAGCAACTAAGACCCTCGAGCACGCCTCAGCAGCTTAGAGGAGAACGAGTCCGCCTGCGCACAAAGGGTTCTTGGTTCGGGACCTTGCGCAGACCTTTTGTACCGTGAACCGCCGACGTCGGCCCAGCGTTGAGCCGACGGTTGGTGCCTATAATGGCCCGATAATATGTGCCGTCAGCGGCACAGGGGATCAAACCATACAATCGGCGGACTCGGTTGGCCCTTTGCTTGCCGTACACTATACTGTTACTTGGGCACTCTTCCACTCCACACCGATTCGGCTACACAAATTCGTAGCGGTTTTTCCCATGGCCACTACTGTCACAACAAAATTAATTTTAAAAAAGGTCCAAAACTTTGCTCTCAAGATTTTTGCCTCTAAACTCACGCATGGACTCAACGATCCAATAAAAATTCGTGTAATAATTGAGTTTTCCCATTCGAACTTTGGATTGGATTGGATTGGATGTAATTTTATTTAAGTCATCAATAATCTAATAATCATAGATCACACAACGTAAACATCAAAAATGAAACATTGAATTATCAGTAAGTGACATCGATTCCGACTGTAAAACTCACTTACAAAGACATTTCTAGCACTGATATTTTGACCCGGCCCGGGAAATATTGACCAGGCCCGACCCGTCAAGTTTTACTTTCAAGCAATGTAACGTCTAGCACGTTTTATAAAATTATTCTAGATTCTGCCCGACCCTATCCGAAAGAGCAAACGTGCCGGGCCTGCCTGACGGGCCTACCCGGCTCGGCCCTTTCTAAATATACGAGATTCTGCCCGATCCGATCCGCAACAGTAAACGGGTCGGGCCGTTTACACCTCTACTCCAAAGATTAAAGATGATCTGGTATTTTGTGAAACTTAATTCTAACTAACTTTGCACAATTCGCATTAGTTGCAATTGCAAAACCATTATTTGCATTGCATTGGCTCACAAACATTTACAATGTATTTGCCTACTATTGTTCCATCTATTGATAAATATTTTACTTGTGAATAAGTTTACTCCTAAATCTGAACCTTCTTCCCTCCTCAAACACACATGGGCCCCAACCCTCCGGAGAGCGAGAATTTGGACGCTATTTGAAGGTTTCAAATAGTTCACCGGGTCTGCAAAACTCTGAGGTAGAGACGTTGTTGTAACTAATATTTCCTTTTACCTCACTACAAAAAATATAGAAGACGATTGTTAGTGGTCCATTCCATGATAATAAAATTAACTTTTCGGACAGAGCGGTAGATTGCAAGGCAATTTCGACGTGGAATTCCCTCGCCATGTCGCCATCGTACATTAAATTGCAAATTTCTGATTTACCCCTTCATACATTTATGTCAAATCAATACATAAAGAAGTCTCGCGTTAAAAATCGTGGATGCGGTATGAATCATGAGTGGGGAGTGGGGACAGTGGGGAGTGGGAACTTAATCCCTGTATTTATATTTGTATATTGTAATTGGGATCAACGTGATTTTATTATCGTTATATATTTCGTTATCACTTGAATAAACCATTGAATTTAATTAAAACCTGAAGTTAAATAAAGTGCATCTTCATGACGGGGGTGGTACATCTACAAAAAACTCAAAATAGAGAATGCATCCCTAATTTATGGTGCTGTTAAGGCATCTTCATCGTGACTTTTGTGCTGGTTCTTCTACCTGTGTCCCGCGCTGTAGTTCCAGGGAATCATAATGTGTCATACGAGGCATTTATATGCACTCGATCAGTTAAGGTTATGTTAAGGTTAAGGTTGGATGTTGTAAAAGAGAACATACTCCTGAGTAAAAATTGTTTTTGTAATGCACAAACTCTATTCGTAATTGAGCATTTAGTGCTCCCGTAATAAGACAGTCAATTCATTCACTTCGTGTTCTTGAATGCTTTGGATTTAAATAAACAAATAAACATACAAAAAAGGGATGACATATTTTTATTATAGGTAGTCCTAAGAAGTAGAGGTGTCATAGGTCGACCTGTACTGAAATATTCCAGATTTCTTTTAACATAGCCCGAATTTGTTTTCCCTCCGCAATATGTCGGCTCGTTACGGAACCGGAGTATAAACGTCCAATGTGGAATGAATGGTGGGATTGATTCGAGTTTGTGAGTCGTCGGAGGGGAAGGGATCTGTGCCCAGATATGCTCTCAAGTGCAGGTTTGCTATAGGGAAATTGGACTAATGCGAATCGTCCTAGACTCAAAAGTTTATTCCATTGTTGTGCGAATTGGTCATTCATTGTATTGCTCACAGAGATCATCGCAGTTGTAATTTGTATTGCACGCACTGAGTGTACATTACGTGTAAGAAACAGAAAGGAACAAACACAAAACAGGTGTGTGGATTGTACTAAGTCGGAGATACCGTGGTAAAATAAGGTGGCCCAGTTTGAATTCAAGTACCTGCTCTTGACTCTGAATCCCGTTTCAAGTTCATTGACACTCTTTTAAGTTTACATCGGCCGTGAGCAGTGACAGGTGGGTGCTGAAATTGCTGGAAATCTTACAACAACTGGACTTGAAATTTTCAACGCAACCTAAGCGCACGAATAATACTTTTTCTTAACTTCAGGTCAAACTGCCTGCAACAATATCGTAATCATCAGTCATCACTTGTTTGTGACACTGACAGTGTTCACAGTATGTCGGAGACGAAGAGAAACAATAAAGTTCGGAAGCGCAAAGAGGTATCAGAAGAATTTGATCACATATGTTAAGGTTTATATATATACACAATTATATGCCTGGACAAGACGGTCAAAGGTCGGTAAATTCTTTGAGTTTATATCTGTCACTTGCCAGTTTCGATAATGATATCATGAGCGGTAGGTATGGACGCAGGCGGTAGGCATGGGCGGTAGGCACGTGCGTTAGGCGTAGGCAAGGGCGTCACGCATCAGCACCCTCTTTCCGCCTTACTTCAGCCGTTGTTATTGTAGAATCTCTCTAGCACATTACATGTGATCGAAATGCAATACGATTTTTCTCATCTTCTGTCTTTATGCATGAATCCATATACCTAATCCATGAATCTACCATGTACTTCCGTATTGATAGTGTATACTGTGTCAGTTTTGACAACTTACAATGGTAGGCAGTGAAACTTAAATACAGTTAATTTCACTTTCGATAAACGATAGCTAATTTTTTGAATTTATGTTTTCATGTAGGCTCAAGAAGCGGGACCTCCTGCCGCAGAAGTTCCAACGAAGGAAGAATATGCAATTGCTAGATGGATGCGGAAGAATGTCATCGTCAAGAAAACAAAATTTCTGAGTCATACTGTGGAGTACTTTACAGGTTTGTTTACTAGTCTTAACTCTACGGAAGTATTAATTAACAAATTGTCGGTGCTTACAGTTTTCACACAACACTGGTAGGCCAGAGCCACGACTATAGAGGTGGACATTATAACATTATGAGGGGTATGTACCTGGAAAATCTGCCATACGGCGATAAATATATATGGAAAACCAGACCATTCTCTCGAGAAGAGGTGTCTTGGAGAAAAAGTCGTTTTTATCTAATGCTTGGCCATAAGACTAATGCTAAAATTTTTCGTTCCTGAGGCGAGGGGGGAGGGGGTTTATCCAACATTTCAAATCCTAGTAAAAATCGATGAGAAATGTATCAGATTCCTGCAGTGAATCACGCCGAAATTAACCTGCCGTGAATGGGATACCACCAACCATAACAAAACTT
This sequence comes from Protaphorura glebata, assembly GCA_034694305.1. Classification (NCBI taxonomy): domain Eukaryota; kingdom Metazoa; phylum Arthropoda; class Collembola; order Poduromorpha; family Onychiuridae; genus Protaphorura; species Protaphorura glebata. Next base: position 7,642 of record JAQFYE010004954.1, read on the forward strand.
TCCAAAGACCATCCGTGGCCCCGGCCCTAATGAACTCAAGCTCATGTTTTCATAGACCAAAACCGAAAGAAAATGATCAGACTTACATCTATGGAGTTGACATACATTTCCCTTTTAGGAATAATTGTGACATTGTGAGTCCATGATTTCATTGAAGACCCGCCTCGGACGCCGCCGTTAACCCCCCGCCGTATATGGAATATGGATTTGCTTCATTGCCATCATGAAACTTTTTCGGTAGTCATTTCGGGTGAGACTCTATAAGTGCGACGTACAGAGGCGGTTTCCTAATTTTGCCCAAATAATGCTTTGTAATAATTTTTGCTTTTGGGGCATTCGGATCAGAGGAAGTACTCCCCACCGTGCAAATCCTACAACGACCATAAACTTGTTTCCAAACTTCTCTTTTTTCTCAAACACAAACTCTTTTAATTTTTCTTGTCTTCAACATAACAAATATCGTAGTTGTTTGCCGTCTCTGACTCTTGTACGTCATTGATATTCATCGCGAACTCTGATATTTTTCAGAGAGTCGGGTCCCATAAAATATTCTATTCGGCAATTCGGTTTTAAGTTCGTCTGTTCGTCTAATGGGGCGGTTTCGGTCATGAACATTGATTTTTTTTAAATTTTATAAATTGTAGTTTTGAACGGATTGCGCGATTTTTTAGGCTAGACATTAGTATTTTCGATTATTTCATTTTCGTTTTTTCAGATGATAAATTTTCTTTCATCGCCATCCGTCGCAATTCCTGAAATACCCGTTTTTCTTAGAACTTTGGCGGGTTACGGTTACGGCGTCTTCTTCAACGGGCTGCTTCCGCCTGCCGGGTCTTTCCATCAAATCGAACTGTACAACCGAGTGTGTTGACCTGGTAGTCTCAAATTTCCCCTTAAGGGGGTAATAATATGATAATATGAGACAAGATTTTCTGAGAAACCAAGCTTGGAAACGTAATTTACGGTGTCTCCACTTCGGGGCCGGTTATATTCGGGGAGCATAACTTACGAGAGATGATATTTTTCTCAACGGTTTTTACTACGATTAGGAATGTCGAGTAAGAGATGCCAGACATTAGAATATTTCTGACTCATTCATATTTAAAGTTAAATTTGTTCAGGAAGAATGAATCACTCTGTACAATTTATAAATTCGTAGCATGAATATGAATAAGGCCACAAAATTACTTACTTAATTGATTCCCAATACCAGCGTACAATAAAAAAGGACAGATCTAAGCATCATGTATTAGTAGTTTTATTTCAGCTTCTGAGGTTCCAATTTAGCTTCTGTAAAATAAGATTGTAGTATAAGATTTTAGTATTTGTAATACTTTACGAAAAAACTGTTTTATCTTCACTGAATTCAGTGAAAATCACAAAATCGAAGCTAGGTCAGGCATACTGAAGCCTACCGGGGTTTCGGCCTATGATTCCAAAGCATTCCAGTATCAAGATGGAATTTGATTGTCTTAACATTACCAATTACAATTCCAAGGCCTATTTTTTATTGATAAGATATTTCGTGCTTCGGAAATGGAACTAAATAGCTGCGCAGCCCCGTGTTTGTGTCATACTAGCACAATAATATTTTTGTATTTCACTAGCATGCAAGGCAGTGGATAAATTAATGGAATCGCCTTGGACACAACCATCAAAACCTGGCGAGAACCCATTGTTTACCACAAGGGAATCTATCGTGGAAGTTCTCGACGCGTAAGTGTAAAAATCTCCAAACTATTCCAATAATCTTTCAGGCTTATAAAAGTTGTTGAATTGATGTGAATGTGAATATTTTATCATTGAACAGTATGCTTCGGCACAAACTATTCCACCGCGCTAGAAAGATTGTAGTACCTGAGAGCGAACTCAAATCCAAGAAAAAGAAAGATAAATGCGATAAGGAGAAGGGGTCAAGTGGAAAGGAGGATTTTAAGAAAAACGAGAACATTGAGAAAGTCTCCAAGAAGGATGGTGCTGAAAAAGTAGAACAAGAAAGTAAAAAAAAGAAAGAGGAGGCGGCCGCAGAAAGTAGTCATGCAGAGGGCAATAGGACAGACAAGGAGACAAAGAAGGTAAAAATAAACGCATTTCGAGTTAATGTTTTATGATTTCCATATTAAGCTTCATTGCGGAATTATTTGAAACAAATTGTCAGCTCCAAATGAAGCTAGACGCATTGACCGGTTAAACCTGTGTATTTAGAATATTATTAGAAATTAGAAAACGCAAGTTCTAGCCTTCTTGCAAACACACTTGCCAGGAAAAAGTGAGGACTTTCGATATCGTACATTGACAAATTCACATTCACGGAATTCGCTCTCACTTATACCACCGGGCTTACCAAATGTATATTGATGGCCCGCGGAAAGTTGTATTTTTTATTGATTGTCTTGTAACTTTTTATTAATTTCGAAAAGGCGGAGATTGGCGAAAAGAAGAAGAGGAAAATTAGATTAGACATGCACTTAGAACAGCGATTTGTAGACGGTATAGACGCTTATGTTTGGATTTATGAGCCAACTCCTTACTATTATTACTTCTTCGGATTTCTGGTCGTCATTGCTGTGATAGCTGTATGTCTGTTCCCGTTGTGGCCATCGTCAGTTAGGTGAGTTTTAGATTGTGAACAAGTCAATTTTTAGTGAACCAGAAACCGCTTAATTTGGTCTTCCTATATTTTATATTGTATATTGTATATATTGTATATTTAATTTGGTTGATTTACAGGCAAGGTGTTTACTATTTGAGTTTGGCTGCAGCTGGATTCTTGGTTTTCATACTGGCTTTGGCAGTGATACGTCTTCTAGTGTTCTGTGTCGTTTGGTGTGTCACTTTAGGATACCATCATATTTGGTTACTTCCTAATCTAACAGAAGATGTGGGATTCCTTGCGTCCTTCTGGCCGCTATATAAAGTAAATTATAGTCGGACTTCAAACTTATTGTCGATATAGTAGTAATCAATCTTAACATCAGTTAACTTTTATTAACTTACTTTCATATTTTTGAGTTTAAGTGTTTTAGGCTTTTTTGTGTAATTAAAATGAAGTGAGGAAGGTTTAATGAGAAATTTGGAAATAGTGATTTTGTTTCCTACTGTTCAATTAAATAATACCGCAGCAAACGTAAGATTACAATGAGAACAAATTGTTCTTAATAAACGTTGACATTCTCCCTCCGTTTACTTTCAAATTTTTAAATTATATATTATATATATGTTATATATATTATATAATATATTTTAAGGCTTTCTTAAAAGACGTTTTGAATTCTCGTTGGGTGTTATTTTTATGACAAAACTCTTTGAACGTTTGACTTCGGAGTTAGAGTCAAAAAGATTGGGATTGGGAGGGAATGATCCTACAAACCATTTCAACTTAAACTCTGTTTTCAATTTCAGTATGAGTACAGAGGCGATGTAGTCGATGAGAATGAAGGGGACGACGAGGAGGAGGATGAGGACAAGGAGGAAGGCGAAGCGGCGGAAAATAAGAAGAATTCAGAATCTGTGAAAGACTCTGATAGTAACTACGAGGATGGTGACCGTACAGGGTAAATGCCCAATGAAAAGGGTTTTTTTTTTAAAGTTGTTTTTTCTTTGAATTCAGTCATCTCACTAGATTGGATTGGATCATATACTTGTTCGTTTAAGTCATCAACTTCATAGCCCACACAACAACATTAAAGAATGTAAATTGATTTATCAGTACTCAGTACAATTTTTTTCTAATACAGGGAAGGATCCGGCTCTGGTAATGAAAATTCAGGTGGAAGAAAAAACGAAGGATCACATTCTGAAACAGAATCCGAAAGTAGTCAGCCTTCCCAAACTGGTAAAGATTTTGAAATTGTCGATCGAGAAGAAATTGCATCATAATTGCTGTCCAATGATTTTAAGCAAACTTGTTATTCGTTTCGAAGTCTACTGAGTCCATTTTATAATCTACATTACCGTGTTGGTAGTACATTATATTGGAGTAATAGTGCTAACAGTACATTGTCAATTGGGCTAATTCACTGCAGTTTTACTTTTACAGATATGGCCTGAATAGGAGAAACGTCTCTGAATTTAATTTAAAATTTTATTATTATTTGATTGTTGGAATGTATACTTTTTCTTTGCTTTCAGAACACTTTGGCCAAGAAAGTAATCTCAATAAACAATCGTCTTAAAACAATACCCGAACAATATTTTTACAATGTTACGATTTAAATATACTTGGGAGTGTTCTGGTATATTATTGCCCATGGTTATTTTAAGAGGTTTTGTCCTATCCTATCCTATGTATTTCGGTTATCATATGTTTGAATATTATTGGAACGCATGTCTTGAGTGTTTGGCTAACTTTCAGTAATATAGTTTCATCGTACTCCTCCAAATTATAGTGGATACGCCATTTCGAGGGTATCAAGCCTTAGTGTCAAATGAAATTCTCGAATAATCCCCAATAAATGAATAATCAGGCTCCCAAAAAAGCAACTATTTGATGTTTTCTTTTTAACCAAGCTATTACGTCGTAGAACTAAATTAAGCGATACTATTAGAGCATTGTTGTCGAAGGATTTACTATGTTGTACAATTTATTCACTCAGATACAGAAAGTACTTTCTTTCGTACATGAGCGTTGCACATTGTAATTGTATTGTAGAAATTGTTTAATGGAACTGTACTGCCCAAGAAAGACGATTATGGTAGTAGTTTCTGAGATAAATGACTTGTCGAAAAAAAAAAAAAATTTTCCTCCCAATCCGTTTGTTCCTCTCCGTGGTTGATAAGATTCATTTTGTTCTCAATGTACAAAAATAGTACTTTTATCTTTCCTCTACAACCTACTAATTGACCAATGGGGTTCTAACCTGATATGGAGTTTATACGAATTTCTGGGCAATATTTATTTATTTATTTATTTATCAAAGACAACATCCTCCGAAGAGGTCATTACGATGCCCGCGTGGTTGCGCGG
>JAQFYE010004955.1:0-12603 GCA_034694305.1 Protaphorura glebata
ATCGGATCAGAGCGAAGTCTGTGACAAGACCCAAAGGGTGAAAGTAGCCGGACTTTAAACTCTCAATATTTATTTTACTTAATAAAGAAAGTATGGTACATACTTACAAAGAACAGCAGTGCGCAGTAGGGAAATTAGACTATATACCGGGAAGTAACAACCGTAGTGAGAGACACATTACCATTGAGTAACGCCAACGATTTAGTGTCGTATTAGAATCACAGGCAATACACACAATGCATGCAGCGTCCATCCATTTTGTGCTTAAACAGTCAAGAACGCTCGAAAGTAATTTAAACTTTTAGAAATTAATTAAGAAATATTTTGAGCGTTCTTGACTGGACTCTGCATGCATTGTGTGATGAAGATATATCACTAAAACGATGGCGCTAGTCAATGGTCTGTGTCTGTTTTTTCTAATGTCACTTCCCAGTATATGGTCCGATATCCCTAAGTGAGCAGTAAGTATTTCCGATATTGCCAGAAGGAATACCTACTTGATCCAAAGAGGTCACTAAATTGTGTCCATCTTCTCTGCCGTGAACAAATAACTGTTCCATACATAGCGGAAAGGTTTTGCTTCCACGTCAAGTTCTAAACAGGTCTTGGCATTTTGGATCAAATCCGTCATGAGCTTTAAATACAATTCTGACCCACACGGGATCGCGCTGAAGGGACCGTTCATACTTATCAGAAAACCTACGCGATTCCATCAAATAAAATAATTTTGTTACTAACATATTAATGGAAAGATAACCGTTCAAAATATGACACTCGTTTGAAGTGTGAATGAACCAGAATTAGATAAGGCGAGAAATCGGAGATATATGTGCTTCGATCACAAAGCTTGACCTCTAGTTGATTTTTGAGTGGCCTTGGGTTTTAATATAAAATCCTGAAATGTCTCCTTACCTAGAAATTCGCGAATATCTTCAAATTCCAGTTGAGTTGAGTAGTGATGATATTCCATTACCATGAAACCAGTTGAGAGTAGTGCCATCTCAAAATTCGGCATTTCTTCTTTGCGAGGATCCAATGCAACCCAGGACGCCCAATATTTACTACCACCGCACTAAAATATTAAAAGTCTAATTCTTTAATAGCTTGGCTAATACAAAAATTTCTGTTATGAATTAACTTTTACCAAATAGTTTCTAGACCAGAAGGAATCCTGGGAGAGGTTATGAATGATTTTGAAAATTGTGGAACTTGGAATCACAGCCGAAAAAAATCCACCAGGCTTCAAACATCTGTTGAACTTGCGAAATGAATCCCTGAAAAATTGAATGGAATAGGCGGAATAGAATTCATCAAAATATATTCGTATTTCTAAATTCTTACTTGTAGTCTTCGACGACTTGGACGACACAGGACGCAAAGACTCTGTCAAATGTTCCATTCTGAATCGGCCAACTGGTGGGGTCCAATATATTTCTAACAATATAATCTGTTACTCCAGGAATGTTTGAATTCTTCAGAGCATTGGATCCTTCATTGTTTCAGACAAATCCACTCCAATTAATTTTAATTTCTTAGCAATCTCAATCTCTCGCATGTATTTCATAAAAAATGTTCCAGTTCCACACCCGTAGTCCATAACTTTTTCATTTTCCTTAAACGCTACACTGTTCACAAGAGTTTTGAAAATGTTGTCGTTCATTTTCATTATAGATTGAATCCCCTGAGCATTCTTCTGAAATTCTTTTGGATTTCGTACTCCAGTCTTTATTTTCTTATCCCCGTCATTACTGTAGTTTGACGAAGTTTTATCATTCCTGGTATCCATCGAAATGTTTTCAATTTTGTCAAAAAAATCAAAATTTGAGATTTATCTCCACCCGTAATTTTTATCCGACTACTACAAGGAGTGCAAATGGAAAGCAAGGCAATCTCTACAATGAATGTATCATAGTTTTACTACGTTTTCACTCGTAGAAACAGATTTCCTTCCATCCACTCCACCTTTTGTTAAAATCAGTTAAGAATTGTGGTGTTGACCAGAAGAGACGTTTTGTTCTCCACTACCAAAATTACAATGAACGTCCAGTTGGTAAATATTGAATTCACACAATAAAATTTTATCGTTGGATTTGAGTATTACGTAATGTAAGTCAAGTTCATTACAAGTTTGTACTCGAAGGCAAGGTCAACCTTTCCTATCATACGAGAAGTGGAATTCCTGTTTTAACACACAAACTGGTTTCCGTTTTTGTGCTCCACTTAATGTAATGTATTTCTATTTGAGTGTACAAAATTGTGATTATGGTTGAGATTGGAGCAGAATTCACGTGATTACAATATGAGTGTCCTGTGTGTCATAATTCCCTAGAGAATCACTATCGTATAAGTGTTGGTATAATTTTGGCATAAGTTTATGTAGCCCACAATTATGTGATAGTGATAAGGAATAACGCTAAATTCATGTTTAGAACAAAATGATGCAAAATTATTTTTTAAACAATAATTACGACTTCTATTTTTATTAATTTTGATTTGAGATCAAAATGTCAATTATGGCAGTATTTAGAAGAATTTAGCAAGAAATTTAAGTTGAAATATAAAATTGAAATTCGCATAAAACAGGTTTCTGGATGGCAAGATATGCCCGATAGGACATCCATTTTTTTATTCTTAAAGTATTTAACAGAATGCCAGTTCTGCAATCGATGGATACATTCTTCTAACTTCCTACATAGCTACTTTAAAGCACATGTCAGCCATTTACCAGTTTGTGAAATACAATAACGTTGTGTGTAGCGGCGTTGACGAGGACTAAAGTAAAAATCGGTACTGAAATACGGATATATATCGACTAAAATCTCACCAAAATTCAATTGTACAGAAAATTCATCCATATGATTCTTTTTTTTTGCTGTTTTTATGCAACCTGTGCACGCCTCTATTTCCTCCCAATGTGTTGTCATTTAAGGATTGCATTTCTCGTATTTTAAAAGTCTAAGCTATAATTTTAATTTTTATGACTTCATTCTAACGTCACTTTATTGTGAACAAAATATTTCATTTCAAGTTTGAATTCAAGAGTTGTGATTTATCTAGTATTGAGCATTGCTCTGTCAGGGTTGACAAAATGATAGTGTGTTGGAGTCGAAATCAGTTCCAAAATATCTTCAAGCCTTCGTTCTTCAGCATCACCGCCATTCCTGTTCACCTCAGCTACCAATTCTGGCCCATTGTCAATTTGTTGATTCGGTGGTTCAGTTGAATTTCCGTTCCTAGCATTTCTGCGTGCATCTGTTGGATAAATAAAACAGAATTAATTTACGAAGCGCACAATTTTTTTTATTTTGCGGAAATTACCAAATGCGTTGGTTTCTACTTCCGGATAACTTCGACTACACGGAGAATTTCGTCCTTCCATGTATTTTATCATAAGAAATATTCCTGCCGCGACAAGTAGATAGATCAACAGCAGCAGCAAATTACTCACTCCGTCTTCCATACTAACAAAATAAAGTGGAAAATATCAACATTTCCTCTACAAAATTCGCTGGAAATGGATATCTCAACTTTTATAATCTTAAATAATAATTTATGGTAAATTCTGAGCAAAAACGTTGTTGTTGCAGCAATATATTTATTTAAAAATTAAGAATTCGTCATACTTGATAGGGTTGGTGCTGGATTTTCGTATGTTCTCTTGAAAGCCTTTAGAATAACTTGGTTGTCTTTGTCTGGACTCACTACAAATCGATACTCGAGTAAAATAGAAAGTTTGGCCAAATGGTTTAAGCTTTCATTTTCTGCCTACGTCAATCGATTTAACGACTCATTGTTTCATTATATTTTCAAATGATTATAGCTTCGATTTATATCCTCATCGATTGTAACAAGAAATGTGCTCTTACGTATTTAGTTTTTATTTCGACAATCAAAGATCGTTTTGAATCAGACAAAATTTTAAATAATATTTTTTTTTGTATATCAGGTAGTTTTTTATATCGGTTTCCATCCAATCATCGAAATGAAACAGGTGAAACCTGAAGAAAGAAATCATTCATTTGCTTCGCTGTCGGTCTCCTATCCGGAGATTCTTCCAATGCGTCTCTAATGATAGGCGAAATATTCGGCGGGAGTGCTTTAACTGCAGCCTTGACTGCACGATAGTCTTTCCTCAATTTGCATGTGTAAACCGCATTGTCATCCGGAAACAACTCTTTCTCCAGAAATAATTCCAATATAACGACGCCCAAGGACCAAACATCAGATTTGAAAGTCGGACGAAGATATTTTTTCTTGCTGTCTCTTTGAAAACACTCAGGAGCCACATAAGGCATTGTTCCACCGAAAGAACTCGTGTACTTTGATGCAAAGCTTTGGACGTCCATTTGACCCAAGTAGCGAGTAATCCCGAAGTCGCATATGAAAAGATTTCCGGTTGCTTTCTCAATCTTGAAAAAAAAATATATTTTTAGAATTTACCAACAATTTTGAAATAGAGCCAAACGGCGTAGTAGTATGGGGTTCCCATTTGCTACGTGGTAGAATATTTTCTATATTTCTAAGTTTCTGACTTTGTAAACTTAGAAAATCTTATAAAAACTTAGAACTTAGACAAAATACTCACAATCATATTGTCCGGCTTGATATCATTGTGCAAATAACCCTTCTCGTGGATGTATGAAATCGCATTCGTTGCTTGCTTCGCGATCTTCAACTTCGTTCGCGGTGGAAGCTGGAAATGACCCAAAAAAAATTAACATCAGAACTACCAGACTTGGATCAATTACAATTATGTAATTGTAATTGTAATTAATTACTTCCAGAATCCCAGCTGTAATTTGTAATTGTAATTTGTAACTGAATTTTTTATTTTTCTCAATTACTTTTAGAATTACTTAAAATTTTGACCATCAAATACAAAGATGTAACTTAAGTAGTTAGCACACACAAAATCATCATTTCGAAAAAGTAATTTCAATTGTAATTTGTAATTGTAATTGAATTTTCAATTACAATTACGTAATTGTAATTGAAATTAATTACTTTTCCGTTTTTGTCAGCGTAATTGTAATTGTGGTTAATTACTTTCAAAATTACTCCATGTATTTGTAATTATAATTAATTACAATCAGAAATGAGGGTGTAATTTGTAATTAATTACATTTTTAAAGTAATAGACCCATGTCTGGAAACTACAAATAATTAGTTAATTCCAACCTACCGTTGGTTCCTTAGACGTATTATTCGGATCCAATAGTAAAGTGAACAAATTTTTCCCATTAATAAATTGCATGACGAGCCACAAATCACCTTCGTAGCTTATTCCGTATAGTTGTACGATATTTGGGTGCTTTAAATAGCTGAAATTACAGAAATATGAGGGTAAGGTTTTCTAATTTGGCCCCGTATATTGTTTGTTTTGGTTACTATTGAATTCTGGCTTCTTGGAGGATCCCCTCGTAGTCCATTTGGCTGGTTACAATGCTTCGTACTTGTTTAATTGCACATTCAGTTCCACTCCAAGTCCCAGTGGTCACGACTCCAAATCCACCTTCACCTAGTCGTTTCCTCATCGCCAGTTGACTTCTCGGGATTACTTGCAGATCTATGTATTACAAAGGACACCGCATACATCCTATGAGAAAATGTACGCACGATGGAATTTGCTGGATTTTTGATATGTTGTACTCAGTCTTATCCCGAACAACTCTTGTGAAGGTCCTACCCCAAAAAGTTTAACCATTTGGCCGCTAGGAATACACATTTCGGCGTGGCAGTTGGAAGCGAGTGAAATCCAAGGTAAGGTTTACTATATACTATACTATACGGCATCTTAAATGCCCATCTATGTATTTCTGCGGCCAAACGGTTAGACTTTTGGCGGCAAGACATCACAAAAGTTGATCAGGATACCACCGGCTACAATATATAAAAAAAATACAGCGATTTCCAACATGGTACATTTTTTCATAGACATTTCTGTTTAAATTGTCCTAAAATTGTAAGTTCTATATTGGGGTACCGTCCGGTGGGTTTCTCGACCCTTGTGAGCTGTATGACCCCGCTGAAACGAAACCAGAGTCCAAGTTTCTTCCAGGAATATCTTCTGGATATTTCACCTGAAAATCATAAATGTATTTGTTAAGCTTTCTAAAAAATACTGTTGCTTATAAACAAACTCAACCCCTCGATCTCATTCTTCACCCATTAGGGAAATCCATTCCGGTCACTTTTCCGGAAAATTATTTCCTACTCAAACACGTACACAACTCGAAATAAGTACAAAATAATGGGTTTTAAGGGAAGAAATAAATTTCCGGTAATTTGTCCGGAACAGTGACCGGAAAATAATACCCGAGTCCCTGTACAAACTACAAACTACATGCCACCACAAACTCCCTACATATGGATGGGGATTAGGGTTTCCCTTTCCGGTCTCGAATCCGGAAAGATTCCCGGGAATATATTGTTTTCCTTCTAACCCATTTTGTTGTCCTTATTTCGAGTGGTGTACGTGTTTGAGTAATAAAAAATTTACCCGGAATTTTCCGGAAAGTGACCGGAATGGATTTCCCTAATCGGTGAAGAATGAGATCGAGGGGTTGAGTTTAAATAACAGCAACAGTACAGGTTAAGAAATAACAATATAATTGTCATAACTACATACGTCATTGCCATTTTCATCATTGAAGCTTCCAGAATCATATTCTAATTTCTTGGAATGCTCCCCCTTGGCATAAGCTTGTCGGATCTCAGCGGCGTCTCTCCTTGGCGGGGCTCCCGCCCCTTGCTTCCCGAAAAGCTCTGTAAAAGTTGACAATAACCCGGCCCTCTTTTTCTTCTCCGATTTCACTGGTTTATTGGACTGAGTCCTCTCGATTCTTTTCTCTGTATATTTTGAAGTGGATGAATGGAACGTGGACGTCATCATTTGTTTCAAATTCTTCCCAGAATGTTTCATTTGATACAAATTCTTGATACATTTGTCTAAATCCTCTGTCCGAATCTTAGCTGATTTCTTCCCCTCTGCCAAAGCTGTCTTTAAAACTTTCATTTGATCCTCATAATCCTGTCTCATTTGAACAAGTCCTTCGAGTACCTTTGAATCCCACCCTCTTCCGATCTTCTTCTCTTCCTCATGAATGAAATGAGTCAAATAATCTATCAAAGCATCATTGTACGGAGTGATTGCATTTGTTTTCAAAAAACAAGCAAACATGACATTTGCTTTTGTGATTTCCTTTTGTTCTTCTCTCAATTCATTCAAATGCTTATCCAAGGACTCCAGAAACTTTTGAATCGTTTTGATTGAATCTTCTTTCTTATAAATTTCTTGTTGTTTCTCATCGTCCACGATATCCCTTGATTGCGTGCTAGTTTCATAAGTGATTTTCATGTGATGCTCCCAACTGCATTTGCAATGCTTACAATTCCCCTTACCATCGAAGGCCGAGCATTTCTTAAGGCTTTTGTGGCCAACGACATTCGCGACTTTATAAGTTTTCTGCTTCCCACGACTGCATGCATTGTGACAATGTGTCTTGTAATTAGTTTTTGTTTGGAGTCCAACTTGTACCAATTCGACGCATTTTGCAGCAGTGCAGATTGTTCTCGGGACTTCTAGAATCTTCATGACAACGTCGATTTCGTGGATGACCAAATTCTTCTTCAATTCGTCGTTGCTTCTTCGATTTGAAGACAATTCTTCTCTTTGCTTTTCACTGAGTGCGATATTGATCTGTATATTTCGAGATATCTCTGCCATTGGTCCTCTTAGAGCTAATATCGTTTGTCTCGCGTTATTCAGAGACAATGTGTTTTGTATCGAATGTGGGCGTTGTTCTAAAACATGCGTCAGAAGACGTCCGATTTCCGATACAGAATTATCCCAACTGTCTTTGAAATTAGAACGTTCGTCCGGACCAAAATTAACGCCATCTTTTAAAGCGTACAGGAATCGAATGGAATCATTATCGGTGCAATAAAGTGTGGATTGTGAAATTGGGATTTTGACATCGATACTTTCTTCAAGGAGTGTTCGAAGGGCTGGGAGTGTATCTCCAGGACGATATGATGTTCCCCGAGTATTTGTGAAACAAAATACGATATTTCGACAAGCGTCTTTATGCAAATGAGTCAATAGTTCTTTGATACAAAAAGTAAACATGATGTTTAACCTTGCGTCGTTGGGCTTGAGAAGAATGCAAATGGCGTGGAGTTCGTCAAGGTGGGAGATGTGGTCCAAAATCAATTCAAAATTTTTCTTGTCTTGTTTCATCCCACGAACGTCTCCGATTCCGGGGGTATCGATCAGTCGAATTATGTTACCGTCATTCGGGAAAATATAGGATTGTGGGTGTTGAGTTGCGGAGCGACCAACGCGCAAGTCTTCATTTTCGTCTTGTCCTGTCGCAACCACGTATTCTTTGTAGTTTTTGTCCATCATAGTGAATGATGTTGGAATTACGCAGAGTGTTGGATTGCTTTCAGCTTCTTCCAATGTTTCGTATTGGAGGAAATTAGCGAATCCATTGATCCAAGTAGATTTCCCAACTCCGGTTTCGCCGAGCAGTAGAATAGTTATGTCTCGACCTGACGGGTTCTGGGTTTTCCGTCGATGTTCCGCCATTTTAGTAGGCAAGCCTTCATTTTCAAAGAATTAATAGAAAAATATTTGTGCAATTTTGTACTATTTCTATCTTACGGTAAGTAATATAAAAAAATCAAAATGTACAGCATTTCATTGACATATTTTAGAATTGAGTTACGACGCTAAAATTCAAAATTCTGCTAATAAATGGTTTGCAATTTTAAAATATGCATACAATTAGTTAAATTATGAGGAAGGATTTATATTCCTCAAAAACATTTGAATTTAGCACGGAAATTTTTACCAGAATATCCAAGTGGTGACTATTAGTTTGAATAGAATTAGATTTGAACTTGAACTTACGCGTAAAACAATATTATGTCCCAAACCCAAGATCACCGTTACAGGACAAGCGCTGCGTCAACCTTCGACTCCTAACCTGAAAATAGTCAGAATTGCATTGTCATTAAATTTTATAGTCCGAGTTAAAATTGACTGTTAAAAGCTGATTGAACGGAACGGAGATAAAATTAATAAAAAAAAGTTAAGAGTAATCTCATTGTGAAATTAAATCCATCATATCGTCATATCCTCTGATTTCAGGATTGTTTTATTTTTTCAGTTCACGTGTGTTACCACTTCAACTTTGAGAGGTGTCTGTCATGGCATGTCAATCAAGTGAAACAAATATTTATTACCAAAACTGATGCAGAGTGGGAATATTTTTGCAAATGATGAAAGTTTTATGAAGAAACATTCAGAAAAGGGCACGAGAAATTCTCCTTCAGTGTGATTTGCTTCAAATTTTGCACAGTGGTATACTTCGACCTATCGAATAAAATGGCTAAAGATGATTAGCCTTAAGAAACTCGGGGTCACCGCGAGGGGGCGCCCAAGTTGGATGTGTCGTTTACTCATACAAAAGTTGATCCACTTGCTGAGTCAAACAACTTTTCCCTCTGGCATGTTCCTTTGTAGTCAGAGGTGGAGATCACATGTCAAGGAGACTATATTTTGACCTGACCTGTGACCTCTACCTTTGACCGCAGAGAAAAATTTCAGAGGGAAAAGTTGTTATTCTTCAGCCATTTTGTTCTATATTTCAAAGTACAACACTGTGCAAAATTAGAAGCAAATCGCACCCCCCCGCCGCGGTCTCCTTTACCAAAGTGGATTAAATTTGTCTACCTCGCTTCCTAGTGTGAAGTATGGCGGATAGGCATAGATTAGATTGGATGGACCTGTTGTTATTCATATCCATTAACATTAACATACATAGTTTCCAACAAATTCCTCACAGAATGGAATTACAATGATTCTCATTCATTATCCTTATCAAAAATCCGTGCATCAAATTGTATTATATTCTAAATCCCGTTTTAAGTAGGTTCATGTCACAAGCAGAAAGAAACATACAAATCGAAAGTTGCGATCCAGAGATTAAGAGATTGAATAACTTTTTCCGGGAAATCGACTAGTCATTGCGTCCGAACATAAAATAAAATACGCGGCTAAACTGAGATTTATTATCCCTGTATTATATGCATCAATAATTCTCTCTTATAAATTCCAATCATTCACTCTACGAATGATTTCATATCCAAAGTTTTCCCTTCCTTTGCTTTTCAAAAATAATCGCATTCCCGGAATTAAAAGATTGTGGCAATGAAAATCAACAGCACAACTGCTCAGAAAAATCGAACAAAACCGTGGTTCTTTCTTCATATGAATACACTTTAAACGATTGAGTCTGAGTAGAGTCTAGATATCAACCAATAAGCCCAGTTATCAATTCTTTACAGGGTGTCCACGAAACAGCGCACAATTGTTTGAATATATTTTGGCCTTGTTTCAAAAGTTAATAATACAGTCAGGTCTGGATTACTATTTAGTTCTTTGCATTTATTTTATCAACCTAAACCTAACATTTATTCTATCAACGCGAACCAATATATATTTTAAAAACGTAAACCGAACATCATTTCTACTAAATACTAGGTTTTTTTTAATAACTTATCCCCCTCCCAATTAGAATTAATATAATACCCACATTAATTGACATATTATAGCCGCTGAGGCCGAATCAAACATCATCGCGTATATTTGGGTTGCTTCCCATTTGGCGTAGAGACGTACAACTTAGGTACCATCTAGTAGTAGAAAAAACCAGTGGAAAAAACCTCTTTAAAGCAAGCACCGGGAGTGCAAGTCCGAGGAATCGAACCCCAGCACAGCGAGACAAAATGGGCCAACAATACCATCATGCTGCAATGGACTTGCTATTTAGTGGGTGAACAATCCAACGCTTGGCGTTCCATTTAGAATTAAGATTACTTGACCTTAACATAATTTCTTGTATCTTGCGCCATAATAATATAATTAACAACGGTGCGTTTATTCGTGGGCATCCTGTATGTAATACTGAGATAAAGGACATCGCTGCGACAACATTGCTGAATCTCGCCATTTGTCCCGCGGGTATGTATTGAGGTGCTGAACAATGTTTGTCAATGACTTAGACTGAATTTTTTTTTGTGACCAACATATTTGATATGTAATGTATACGTATCAGATTATCATGAGAAACCAAATCCTCACAAGAACTTATACCTGTGAATATCTCATTGGATTTTGAAGTGAGTATTTCCATTTTCGTTCAAGTATACTGCGTTCTTTTAAGTGACGCGTTGGGGCGGAACAGGTTTCTCAGTGTAAGCTCTGTGAAATTTGTTCACCAATCGAACCGGCAGGATTCGGCCATGCTATTGCGCCAATGTCCTTGTTAAAAGTCATGCTCCAGCTCAAGTGTATTTGCTTGCATGTCAAATTGTCAAACACAAGAAACGAGCAGCAAGGTTTTTCATGTTTAAATTCGATACGTACGCATACTAAAAAAAAAACTAAAAAGTTAGGTATACTAAAAAGTACGTAGTGTTATTCCTCCCTTGGATTTAATGAGAAAAGCTACCACGGGTCACTTCGAGGCGGACAAGTTTTAATTACATCACCCCTTGGAACTAAAATCGTACTTGTATTTAATTGTTTCCACAATTATCAGTCTGAAAACTATTTTGGTTCTGAAATACGAAACACAAGACGGAATGGAAGGCAGACAAATAAAAATTATTGGAGATTAAGACAAACATTTATTTTCTGGCCGAAATGCGAGTGAAACCTCAAATAAAAGTGTTTGTCTTCCTCAGCTTGATATATTCTACATATTGGAACAATCTCTTTTTTTACATTGAAACCTTCGATTCCTAAGACAATCTTATTGGTGTATTCAGATCGGATATTGGTGAAAGCTACACGCTACCTTGTGCTAAAATTCCGTGTAGACATAAACATTGCCACTTTTTTCAAAATATTTGTATTTAGTGTGTGCGGCAAAAAAGAGAACTGTGACACCTAAACTTAGGCCATATGGTATAACTTTTAGTAGGAATATTATTGGTTGGTGGCACCTTGCGGACTTTTATCTCGAGTACATTGTGCACCCTACCCTTAACCGCAGTTTATGAAAATAATATAAAAGTTCCAGACAAATAAATTCTAATTTGTAGTGCATTTTTATATACACATTCATTTGAAGTAAGACAAATTGTTTAAAACTCCGTCACAACCTCCAGATTTGTTCTATTGCAAACACATTCATATTCACATGATCCAAAATGAGGCTCCCAGTCCTTTCTAAAAATTTATTCTTACTTTCAAAATGAGTCAAATCAACGATTGATGTGACTTGGAAATGTTTCACACAATTCCGTCTCAATCCGACCTTCGACAACTTTCGTTTCTTCAGTCAAAAAACTTTCAAAAGATGTGTCGCGCTTAATCTAAGAGAAAACTACTTGAAATAAATTAAATATGTAGCTATCTCCAAATGAAATTACTTCAAATCAAAGGACCTTAGCCATTAGGATAGGATTTTCGGCCATGAGAAATATGATAATTTTGATGCAGTGGGTTTTCTCGAATTTATGAAGAGTACAAAAAAAAACTTACCTCTATGTCAACCTGAGAACCTGACTGTGGTGACTGCAAAAGAGTTG
>JAQFYE010004956.1:0-12603 GCA_034694305.1 Protaphorura glebata
TAATTTACTACAATATATTAGACCGGTTATGGACAATTCCAATTTTAGTTTCAGGAGATACATTTTTGTGACTAAACTGTCGTGTGTTCCTTTTTCGAATGTGTCTATCAGTCCGGCCATCATTTAATTTATACGCAACATTGCTGTGTCGAAAATTCTGAAGTGATATTCAATATCAACCTCCTTCGTTGAATTCGATTCAAAGACATGTGAATTATTTACAATGGAAACTTCAAAAAACCGATTAAGTAATACCTTAACGAGACATGAAATGGTGATTTATTCAACACAATTTGACAACTTCACTAGATAAGGTCATAATGACTAAACGGAAAAAGTTTGAATTTTGGTGTTACCTGTTTTGAAGTAACAAATTCGAATTTGCTGTTTGGAGAATATGAGATTATATCTGGCAAAATGGAGACAACATGGCACTTGCATAAGCACTGACATTATTTTGATAAGTGAATTGATTTATGAACAGAGCTTACCTGATAAGAAAGTGTTTTTAAGTCATGTTTGAAGAATTGATATTAGTTACCACGGTATGTGAGGAAGATATTGTCCGTTGACCACTCCAGTTGTCTATGTCTTGTCATGATACGACACCTCACCTCAACTCACCTAACCGACACGCACGAGGAAAGAATCTGCAACGTATCACTTGCAATATCAATTCCATGCATCTGAGCATATGTTAGAAAAGTTAATCCAGTATTTCAACAGTCACCGGCTGACCTCTGGCTAAAAACCTATCTATGTTGCACCTCTTTGCGTTCTCTATTTCAATGGTCAAGTTTTAAGTCGTGTTACGTTTGAATCGAAAAACCGATATAGCCAAGGATCAGGAATGAAATCCATAGCGTGGACATCATTTTGACTCACCCTGTGAATAGTCCGTAGGATCGGATCATCAAATCCTCTTTGCATAATCCACTACGAATTTACCTGGCAAGAAAACGTTGTCAAGTCATGTTAGATAGATAACTCCGGTATGTTAGACGTGTTTAGAAATTGCAAGCCCACCACTCCACTTCTAGTTGTCTAACGCGACAAAATGACATCTCATTTTTCCAATGAACCTTTGAGAACTAACGATAGAACTACTACACTCTCACTTGAATTTCCGTTGAATAATTTATGGATACCACGCGCCAGGCACGTCGAATTGTGTCAATCGTAACCTTCGTCTATTCACTAAGACGTAATTTTGTTACTCAACTAAATAATGAACACTCCTGGTGTATATGGCCATTTTGAATCCTTTATTTATGTACTTTGAAACTATCATGGCAAACGGAAAAGCGTGTGTATTAATTACTATGTCTTACTTACCATTAAGAAATGTAACACATTCAAACTATTAAATAAATAAATAAATAAGGTTCTGAGTGACCGTGTCGAGCAATTTTATGTGTATGTCTCCTTGTTTAAATGAATTGAAATGAACTACAGAAATAACTTTTGCATATAAACAACTGCAGCATGGATTTTATAAAATATCCCAGATTTACATTTTACACATATACTTTTGGCGATGGTTTTTGTCATTGTCGTTAGCACGCGGTGACATCGGCGCGAGGTGCGAATAGAACGCCGAGCATCTAGTGCCCGGAAGGATTTGCGTTCTGTGTATTTAGCTTATGGTGCCATTGGCATTATTACGTTTGTTTTTAAAAATGTCATGTTTCGGGTATGGTCATGGTGTGAATAAGCCTTAATCTTTCTGACTCTACAAGTTTTCTTACTCTATGCGTCTTATTATTTCATTCGGGTTTCAATTCATTAGTTGTAACTAAAACATGCGAGTGAATGTTTCACCACTCGTGCTCTCTTATCACCCGGAAAATTCAATGTCAGCGGAATTTTCTTTCTCCGTGAAAATAATCAATTTAATTAAATTGCAAGAACCAATTTTGAATTCGAAATTTAATTAAATTTGAAAAGTGACAGATTCAAATAAGGGATAATACATAATGCTGTTTACCAAGACTGAAGGAGGAGGCTGAGTACTTGAATCGTAATGTATCCATATTTTAATGTGAAATATTTTTCTAATTTTGATACTTTCATAACTGACTTTGAACAATACCATTCATAATAATTAAAAATTGGATACCATAATAAAACATTCAAAATAAGAAAATCAAAATTCTAATATAAATTATTCAGACACTTGCAAAAAAAGTGATTTTTGTAATAATTAAAATTTTTCTAAAATTTAAAAAAAATACAAAGTGAAAGTGTTTTGAACATTTTGAAATTACGAACTTTTAATTTTAATCTTTTTGCCTTTATCCTTGCCTTTATATCCAAAGTCCAACCTTTTGTAAAATTAAGGATTGGTTTTAAATACCATGTTAGTTGTATGAAAACATTATTTTACAGAATTGATATTAATTAAATTTAAACAAAAATGGAATTTTAATTTTGGCATTTGTTTACACAATCTAGGAATAAATTGCTCAGTATAATTTACGGTGATTGAAATTGAAGACAATTGATTTTACCAGTGGAACAAATCTAGAATTGGAAGGATGGAATTGTTTGAAGTGGATGATATGAGGATCAAGGTTGAATCTGAGACACATGAGAACACGGACTTGATTTCTCAATGTGGGAGGGAATACCAGGGGTAAGATGTATTGTTTATGGTGTATTTCTGACTACAGTCCTACTCATGTCTTAAACTGATTCATGGTATCGTTCGCAAAAATTATTTTCACATCTCTCTTTGTAGTTAAAGGTTATATTATCCGAATAATGCGTCTTATTCTCCTCCGCATAGCGTGCTAGAAAGAGATATCAATATGACTATTACAATTACTCAAACCGGAGCCTTATCTCGATGCCAACTTTTTTGTAATAATTTTATGCAATTTTTAAAATTTTGTTGGGCTGGTTCGGAGAAAGTCGATTTTTTGATGAAAGGGCATTTTGGTGAAAAAAATCAGATGTTCTCCTCCAAATGGGGTACAACCGGTCAAAACAATTGTCTTTCTCTAAACCGGTCCAAATTTGTTTTTTAAATTGCATAAAATTATTACAAAAAAGATGGCATCGATAGATTTTTCGAAAACATTATTTTGCGCGCGATTCTGTCAAAATACCGTTGAAAAATTCCATTTTTGCATGCCGATTTTTACTTAAGCGCTCGTCAGCGCCGCTACGCGCGTCGGATTTTCAAACGGAGTTGCTCCCTAGATCCTTCATAAGATTTTCTACAAAATGCATATCTCATATTTGGTCCGACTCCCCCAGATTGGGCTGGAGGGGGGGGGGTGGCAAAGGTTTCGTGCCGACTTGTACTCTGAGTTATTGTATTTCTACTCAATACATACCTATCTCCTATTTGAAAGGACATCAAATGTTGACCATATAGCCTCGGCTGAGTGTCAAAGAATGGAGTATTTTTGTTATTATTTTTGATACGTATTTGACTGAATTTCTGGTGTACAGGAGTCCAGAAAGAATCAATTCTTCGGAGATTTCAATTTTCCCTGAGCATGTGGACTATTTTCTGACAATACAGAAGAATATGAATGAAGAGTCTGATGACCTCCAAGAGTACGATGAAGATCCACTTGAAGGTCTTGGTCACTTGAGCATGGAAATGGATGGATCCAACTTTCCCACAGCAGCGATCATCGAAACGGAAAGAAAGCAAATTCCGGCGGATAAAAACCAATACAAATCTGAAACGTGTGAGACAACATTGAGTAATTCTGATTTAAATAAACACAAACACAAGTTCTGTCAGAACGACATCACAGACAAACCACATGAATGTGAAACGTGTGGTAAAGGTTTTGCTAAGTTGATTTACTTGAAGAGACACCAGGTGTGTCACACAGGACTCAAACCCCATAAGTGCAATGTGTGTGAAAAAATGTTTACTCGATCTACAGAACTAAAAAGGCACATCCAGCTTCTACACACCAAGTCTTACAAGTGTAATTTGTGTGACAAAGGATTTGCCACCAAACAAACTTTTAGTATACACATGTGGCAACACGAAGGACGCGGGCCATACAAGTGCAATGTGTGTCGGAATAATTTTTCTACGTATCAAACATTGGATAAACACATGCTGTGCCACACTGGTGAACGACCATTCGAATGTGGTGTTTGTGGGAAATCTTTTAGACAGAAGAGTAACATGAAAGCTCATCAAGTGTCTCATACGGGAGACAAGAAATTCAAGTGTAATATTTGTGACAAACGTTTTACTAATAATTCTCATTTGGTTAGACATACCAAGAATCTTCACGAAGACAAATAACCAGTAACGTATACTTCAGAAATAGCATTGTAAAAATCGGAAAAAAGTAGGCTAGTAATTGATGAAATGATGAACCCTGAATATTTCCAGTAGACAAAACTGACGACTCACACTGGCAAATATTGAAGATGCATATGTAGAATTTCAAGTATTTTTTTTCTCCGAAATGACACAGGGAACACGTAAGTTAAGTAGGATCGCCGACTGAAAATTCCATACGTTCTGGTCCCTGATCTTCTGAATAATAATTTTGAATGACATAAAGCCCGACGATTTTGGGAAAACCGGTTTAACTTTATATTTTGACGAGCAAAAAACGTGCAAAAACCAAGAAGACACGTAAAACTACATTTATTATTTTTAGTTAAATACTCAGAGGTATTTAATTGCAAGACTACAATTAGTATTACGAAATTGTAATTTATTACTTTCGGAAAGTCAGCCAGTAATTTGTATTTAAATACTAAAGAAATTGTGTGTAATTGTAATACTTGCTTGCAACTGAATTTATTTTTATTTTTTTTAATTCCTTAAAGATATTACTAATAAATTCAAACATAGGTGTATATTACACTCAAAAGGTGTTTCAGAAGCCTTCTTAAATAATTAAGACTATACGTATACATATGGCTATTTGTTCTTTCTACTGCCGGGTATTTTCCGAAAAAGTGAGGTATATAATCGTTTATGTATGTTCCGACATTCTCTGAAAAGTGAGATAGGCATTTAATTAAGCAGCCTTGGAACATAAACTGCCAGATACCTGAACATTGATTTAAATTGAGAAAGAACAATGCTATGATATAATTAGTGCTTAATTAGAACTCAAGTGTTGCGAATGCTTCATTTTAGGCTAGAATTACAGTTATGGTATTCTCGACGACCATACCTAGCATTATAGCTGAAAAGTTCTCCTGAAGATAGAAAAAATGTCATATGGCTATTTGTTCTTTCTACTGCCGGGTATTTTCCGAAAAAGTGAGGTATATAATCGTTTATGTATGTTCCGACATTCTCTGAAAAGTGAGATAGGCATTTAATTAAGCAGCCTTGGAACATAAACTGCCAGATACCTGAACATTGATTTAAATTGAGAAAGAACAATGCTATGATATAATTAGTGCTTAATTAGAACTCAAGTGTTGCGAATGCTTCATTTTAGGCTAGAATTACAGTTATGGTATTCTCGACGACCATACCTAGCATTATAGCTGAAAAGTTCTCCTGAAGATAGAAAAAATGTCTAACATAAATCCTGATTGCTCGACAACTTTTCAGAAACCGGCTTGTCTGCCCAGATGTCATCCCGTCATTACAACATTTTCTTGAAACTAATATATCTTTGGATAGAGCGGGGAATGTTCCCCCTTCTTGGATGACAGACATTATGAACAAGATTAAACTGACGTTCACAATACCTGCAAACCCCTTTACCAGCAAGTCCGCTCCGGCGAGGAGTATAACGTAGTTTGAAGTCACAAGGCAGACTAGCACAAGAAGTAGATATGCGGGAAAAACGATAGAACCGAATGAGTTATAGGTCATGGTAACAAGTAGTTGAAGGCAACGGTAGTCCATGTTCCATTTTGTGGCATCCTCAGCGCTTGGTAATACAAATTCCATAAGCTTGGCGTTAGATCTGTAATACATTCAGATTTATGTTGAGGCGGAATAAGGATTCTGCCCTCGGTTGATTCATTTTGTTACATATCATTCCAAAATCGCAAAAGTATTCCCTCGCCTTTTTTATAATTTGCTGTCAATAAATGCCCGGACCTTACTAATTGAGTAATTAAATAATGAAATTTGTATGACCGTATATGAGTATGATGTCAGTGTGGGATTCTTTTGCAACAAATCACTTGCGACTTGTCGCAAGCAGTACAAAAAGTCCGAAGCAACATGCTTTCGCCTTGGACGGTGGTTTGCAGACTTGGGTCAATTACATTGAAAATGTAATTAATTACAAATTACAAATTACAGCCTACTTTTGAAAGTATTTCAATTACAATTACAAATTACATGCAAAATTGTCGATGTATAATTAATTACAATTACAATTACGTAATTGTAATTGGATTTTCAATTACAATTACAATAACAATTCAAATTACAATTTCAAATATATATTTTCTTGTGTTCTTCAGCACTGAAAACGCATTTTCTCTTTCACTATCCAAAACTTCATTCAATCTTTACTATTCAACAAATGCAATTGAGAAAAAAGTAATTTCAATTAACAATTACAATTACAGACAACTTCCAAGTAATTAATTACAATTACAATTACCGATAATAATTGTAATTGTATTTTGTAATTGAAATTACAATTACCGATGTAATTGACCCAAGTCTGGTGGTTTGGAGTTCTAGTTAAGTATCCCGGTATAACCGCTCGTCAACGTAGGTTAAACGAGAAGAGGTATTCAATGGTAATGGTCTACACTCTAGATTAGTGAATGGCAACTCGATCTAGCAGTGATAATATTGCCGTGACATAGACAGATGTAATTCGAATTAACTTACTTAAGTACTCCGATATGGTAGAATGGTAGACGAGACAGCACAACAAATTGGCTGACATTTGTGGCAATGGTTAAAGAAACTGCATTATGGCAAGTGGTAAAAGCTTGAAGTACGAAGAAGAAAATGGTAACAGTTATTGACTTGTGTTCGCCAAATTCGTTGCATACAGGAAGAATTCCACTGAGAACATGATATTCACAACATAATAGACATATGAAGAGATGAAGAATCTGTGCCACGCTCACTGATGCAATGGCGAAAAGCATGAGTAGCTGACATTTGAATAATATCATGATTTTCAATACCCGTTCCTTTGAGTTTGGTACATCCATTTTGGTCAAGTTGTTCCATGATATATTCCACAAATCTTTGATTTCAAGTGCATTCCGAGTGAGGTTTATTTGAAGTAATACGCTTGAGAAAGTGATCACCGCGTGCAACAGTTGGAGAGGAGCAATAGGCGACTGCGTAAGTCGAATTTATCATTGTAGATATCAGAAATGATACTTACGATTTCTAGCAGAGTGGACATTCCAACTAGACTGATGAGCATCCATGTGACGATTTTGCGTCTCGTCGTAGTTTCAGCTTGAAGGTGCATTGTCCGTCCGTAATGGAGTGTGGTTGAGCCAATGCAGTATTCGTAGCTAACGACAGCCGCCATTACGTCTTCCGTCAACTCTGCCATATCTGTAGCTAAGTCCTTTCTCCGTTTCTGTTAAGTACCAAGATAAGTTATCAGTAAGCCGGGGATGGAAATTTGAATCGGAATTCGAGTTCGAATTCGAGAAAATCGGTATTCTGACGTAAATTAGAATCGGAACCAGAATTGTACATCCGAATATAGAAGTGGAATCAAAAACTCCAAAATTAGAATCGGAGTCATAATGTCCGACTATTTGAATCGGAATTAGAATTAAAAAATAGTTGAAATCATAATTTGAATTGGAATCTGAATTTCAACTTACAAGGAAGGTCTACCAAGTGTTGGTCGAGTTGAATGTCGAGGGCTATGCTACTTTGAAGACCATCCAAAATAATGGTGCTGTGCAAAATTTTAGACCCGCGAAATCAATTTTCGAATTTTAGTAAAATTTTGAAATTTTGAAAAAAAATATTTCACCAATTCGGTTCTCTGATTTTTGCAATGTTATATCCCATAAGGAAAAAACCAAAATGAATTTCGAGGCAAATGACACTAGTAAAAACCTAACTCATACGTCACAAAAAATAAACTCCGAATTCGACTCCCGAGTTCCCGAATGGATTTTTGATTCAACCGAACGTCAAAGTCAGCTTGAGAATCAATAATCGTAAAAATCTAACTTCCGCCTCAATAATCTCAATATAGTAATAGGTTCAGGGCAGGGGGGCTTGTACAAAACGAAAGCTCGCAAATTCTGAGAATTGTTTATGAATAGAAGTGAAAAAACTCGACGAATACTCCATGTTAAGCCCTATTATCTTGTTCTATCAGTTCGTCTTGTGTATTGTACAGAGTGACACACGTGTGTAACCTTTGCATCCCCCCTGGCCAGAACAATCAGGGGGAGTCGGACAAATAGTGAGATATGCATTTTGTAGAAATTCTTAGCTTAAGTAAAAATCGGCTCGAAAAAACAGACTTTTTCAATGGTATTTTTACAAAGAAAGTGGCCAAAATAATTTTTTTCGAAAAATCTGCCGATGCTATCTTTTTTGTAATAGTTACACTATACGTGAAATCTTCTTGAGTTTTATGCTATTTATAAAATTTTGTTGGACCCGTTTGGAGAATGTAAAATTAGCAACCACTCACTCAACTGGTCTAACATTGCCGTCAACTCAAATTAAAATTTAAGTACGTACGGACGCGGACATTTGGTTAACACTCAAGGAAACAACTAGATTAGCGTCAATTAGTCTGGCAATTGTAATACTTCCAATTACGTAATAGTAAATTAATTAATTATTATTATATTATATTATTAATTATTAATATATATTATTATTAATTATTACTTTGAAACGTTTCCAATTTGATTTTGTAAATAAGTCTACGTTTTTCTCCATTTATCGATGGTACATTTGTACATAGTCCAGCACAATTTTTTTATTCATATTACAACTGAATTGCATTGAATTGAATTAGAGGACTTCAAAGTATTGCTGATATATAAACTGTATTACTGTCAGATTAGTAAATCAATATGAATAATATCAACGAATCAATTAACTCAAATATTATATGGTTTTTTGAATCATTTAATAAACTGTCGAAATTTTTTTTTTAAATTAACTGATTAGACAAGTTCTGCGACTGTGGTTCCATTATAAGCCAGTTCAAAATCCTTGACTTCTTTGAATTCCAATATCATTCTGTCACCAGGAATCCCCAAATCCTTTTCTATTTTTTCATAGATAGCTTTAGCGTGAAGAATATTTTCCTTGTGTCCAAGCTTCCCAATGCTCAGAATGGACGCAGAAATACATGGAGCATCAGATCCACCTAAAACCATCAGTTGATCAGGAAACACGGTCACACAAAATGCCTGTCAAGAATTTCACAATAATTAAATACATTACAGTAATTCTTTGGTGTCAAAATTAATAGTTTTGTTTGGAGATTAAAAGTTAAACCTACACTTTCGGGTTTTCCAATGGTCTTTGATAAAACAGTAGTCAATTCCTTAATAAATGTTTTCGGGATTTTGTCTCTTGGTAGATTCGTAAAAAGCTTGAAATCCGGCATTTTGAAACTGTCTGGAGTCTGGAGACGATGTTGATGTTTGGAGTGGATGGAATGAAGTGAGCAGACAAATATCGATTGGTTTTAATTATATTAAATAAGCCACGCGCAGAGTTGGTGACTTCCACGTCCCACTAATGACAGTATTACTGATTACATAATACAATAACCGTGTATTGTAATCTTGATTGGCCTTGGAGGTAAGGCTTAAGTGTGCATTATGAAATTGTCATGTATAACACGACTATCTATTGTCTATGCACAGAACAGAGATATCATGGCGCATAAGTTTTACGTGCCGTACGCAACCACTATCTCTCAGCAGAGTATGTTACGTATGGAATAATTTGTAAAATAATTCAATTAGGAATGCATTTTGACTAAAATACTAAGATGCAATCAGCATTTACCGCAATGAATCAAATTCAACTATGTGTATTGGTGTTTGCGAAATGTATGAAATCAAATTACTATCTAATAGTGAAGACAAATATGGATGCAAATCCTAGAAGTGCTAATTAATCTTTACCACTACAACTACAGAAATGTGTAATACATGTGCCCAATCCGTGTTGTTTGTCACATGTTGATAAAGAATATCGTGTTACAAAAACGTGGATATACTACATTCTAAACCGAATATATGTAACAGTGCTTGAAGTGATATTATAATTTATTATATATTATTAATAATTAATATTATTAATAGTTATATATTATTAATAATATTATAATTTATTCAAAATCTACAGTTTTGTGAACAAGCTAAATTTTATACGCCTACTGGCCGCCGACTTTTGTTAAACAATTGATTGACAAATGATTTTGCTCTATGGCTGTAGTTACCACCACTACTACATACATTAGTAAAATAAGTGCTAAAGTTATTGCAATTATAAAAAAAATGCAAGCCTTTGTGCTTAATGTGTGTTGTGCATTAGAGATTCATAAAAACTATTGTGTTACAGAAATGTGCATATTTTATTCTCTAATCCATAAATGTAACCGTCCTTCAAATTCAATTGTGTGCCTTCTTGTGAACTGCGTGAATAAGTCCGTCTCCTAACATTTAACCAAATCATTGTCGACCGCTCCCGTGTTCAAACCCAACCGTGGATTGGTCCTCATTCAACCAATTTTCTTGTGTCGGAATAGAAACTAGTAATTAATTTACAGTTAATTCCGTGTGTTGTCGTGATCATTAGGTCGTGTGGAAGCCTAATTCGACCACAACAATTAGTCAGTGAACCACCTAAGTTACTCTGCGCAAAATTCAACTGGTGAATTTATTAAAAAATCAAAGAGTGAAGAAATTTGTTCATGATCAATAAAATTTAGACAATACAATTACAGTGTTAGTGTTACTTATTTCTTATGTTGGCTTCGCGCTTTACGTGACATACAAATACCGGCGATTATTGCAATTGGAGTACCTGGTGAATATTAAAATAACCGTCGATTAACTGAAAAATAATCTTCGATTAGTCAACAGAAATAACCTTTTTCAAGTGTGACACGTACCACGTACGATTTATTAAGTAGATTTGGGAAAGGTATTTTAAAGAAAGTGCATCTACGGATGATGTGGTAGGGGTGGTAGGGTGGAGGTCACTAAGAAGGAAGAGATACTGTTATCCTGAGGTTGCCTAAAGCAATTACAACTAGACTAACAAAAATTTTACAAACGATTAATTCTCTGTCTACTAACTTTAGTCAGAAAAATGTCCAACGGGTAGAAGAGTCTAGACACTTCTTGATTGAAAGAAAGTCCTTATTTAACCAGCCTACTTTGCCTAAACAAACAACAAAAACAAAAATGTTTAAGACGCCGTGTTGGTACAGTAGGTATGTTTCTCGGGATTTCTATAGGAAACGACAAACTGGAACCTGTAAAAATATAATTTGTATGAATTATAAAGTATCACGTTGGCAGTCCGTGTTGATCATCAAGCTTTATGAAATTTTTGTGTTGCGAACGTCTAATTTTAAGCCAAAATTGCATCTATAGTATGTTCGATGACGATGCTTCATTTGTATCTGCCATTGTAACCTTCCTGATTGATTACGAAATATCCGTTTCTTGGTCGAACTATTTTTACTTTGTTACCGATATGAGTGACCTGGAGTGAGTGGCCCCGACTTAACCTGGTATTAGTGTCCCTAATGCATTCTACATAAGGAAAGGGTCTCGTAATTTGCACATACATTCATAGCTATGGAGTTAAGTTTTTTCAAACTCTGATTCGTTTCGCTGCTCAGTTTTGTCGAATTATTATGCGTTTCCTGCATATTGTTATTGTGGAGTGGTGGTTCGACGTTTTCGCGCGGAAAACATTTTTTTATACCCGGCGGGTGCAAAAATAAGCATCTCGGGTATATACCCGGGTTTATTCCCGGGTATATACCCGGGTGCTTTGGGTATTTACAACACTATACTTGTGTGGTGTGTGGTGAGTGGTGTGTAGTGTGTGGTGAGTGGTGAGTGGTGTGTGGTGTAATGTGGAATTAGTCCACATCATTTGTGAACCACCCTGTGCCGTTTGCCATGCCATGCGCGGTGCGTATGATTTGGACTCAGGACTACCAGAGTTGAATCTGACAGTCCCGAGCCCTTGTCATTGAGTTCCAGCCAGCCAGCCCTGCCAAGTGTCTGCCTGTCCTGCTCTGCCACTACGCCTTACTTTCGTTCTTGTGGACATAGTGTCCAAGAGTTGTTGCCGCAACCACCATCGTCAACAACCACTCCGCCTTGCCCTGGTCTCCTGTTCCGTCGCCGGTACCGGAAAACCGCCTTCACGCCTTCGCCTATTTGGGATACTAACATCCCCTGTAAGTTTCCGCTTAACACGCCAAACCCGCCTTTCCCGATAACGACCCCTATTGATCGCCCGCCAAGCGGTCGTTCATTTTACAAGGTGCGGGTATAAGTCCCCGAGGGTTCCTAAAGTCCCGAATTTTTTTTTTGAGGGGTTATTTTATCAGTTTTTGGAGATTTTTGTCCCATTGCCACGAGGTCGGCCATTTTCCCCAAGCCACTACAGCCCGGAGTTCCCATAACGTGGAGTTC
>JAQFYE010004957.1:0-12602 GCA_034694305.1 Protaphorura glebata
ATTCGTTTCAACAACTGACGATTGCCTTCAAATTCGGCATGGGTGCTTAACTCTTCAAGACAGTGTCTGAGACCAACATTTGACATCCGGTTCTAGGCGGACCAAGTGTCGAACTTCAAACGTTTTGCTCAATTGCGCTTCAATTGTGTTCGTTTCACTAATTGACGGATTGTCTTCAAATTCGGCATACGTTATCAAGGGGTGTTTAGCTTTTTCGGACAATGCCTGAGACCAGCGTTTGATATCCGGTTCAAGCCGGAACAAGTGTCGAACTTCAAATCTTTTCCTCGAATGCGCTTCCAATTGTATTCGTTTCATTAATTGACGGATTGTCTTCAAATTCGGCATACGTTATTAAGGGGTCTCTGGTTCTCTCGGACAATGTCTGGGACCAACGATTGACATTGACATCCGGTTTAACAATAACAATGAAGCAGGAGTTAGATATCGGAAGTTTTCTCCGATTACGCTTGCGATTGTACTCGTTTTTCTGACCTTCTGGCGGTCAGTAGCTCTCAGAGACCTTGTACTTACTACGTTTCTACATGATCAGTTACTGTCTTTCATATGTGCCTCAATACACAGTTCGACGATCAGTGGCTGTCTTTTCCCTTTCTCTTTCTCTTTCTTTTTCTGTCAGGTCGCCTTTTGCATCTTCACTGCTCGCAGTTTATTTATAAAACAAATTAAAGATTGTGGGTTTCTTTTGCTACAATTTCAGCTTTGGCCGGTAACACCGCCATATGGAAATGTTAATTTCAACTTTAAAATTTTCCGGGATTGTTAACTGTTCTTCCATTAGCTGAAATTGTCAAAATTGGACAGGTGTCGCCGATGCGATCTGATTGTGAAGTGTTTATGGCAGAAACACTTAGACAGCCACGGAAAAAGAATATAATAATTTTTTGTTTGAGATAAAATATAAGACAAAAGTTGAGCAATGTGCATGGTGACGTTCCCTCAACCAAAGAACTTCCTTGAATTTGGACAGGTTGAACTCTTTACTTCATACGTTTTTATGTGGAGTGAAGGGTTCTAGCCGCATCCAAATTTATTTTAAAATCTTGTGCGAAACTGCGAATACCTTTTCCTTTTTGTTTTATAATTGTCAATACTTCTTCTAATTCCTTCGTTAACTGACTAACTCAGGTTTGGTTTATACCGATCTTACGTGAGTTATTCAAAATTTAAAGCTGCGTTCTATAATGATCTCATAGACGGAAATAGACGCCATGGAGACGGAGGAAAGACAAGTTGCATCAAATCGGGAACTAACAGCAGAGGTAATATTACCAACTACGCATTTATTTTAAAATTAATTATTTATACTGAATGATTCGGAGGAACTGTTGATGACCAATCGTATTCTTTTTAGTAGTACTAAGGCTCGGATCAGATCAGATAATTCGGAAACAGATATCAGATCCGATCAGATTAACGGATCAGGTAATTTTTAATTTTTATCTAATCTGATATTTTCAGTTAAGATCGGATCGGCCCCAATTTTTATCTGACGGATATCAGATCAGATCGGATCAGACCACACATCTGATCAGATATCCGATCAAATATATAATCGGAATTTATTGGTAAAATAGGACTCAAGTTAGGTGATACCTGATCTGATCTGATCCGATCAGATAAAGTTTATCCGCAATCCGGTCAGATATCCGAT
This sequence comes from Protaphorura glebata, assembly GCA_034694305.1. Taxonomy (NCBI): domain Eukaryota; kingdom Metazoa; phylum Arthropoda; class Collembola; order Poduromorpha; family Onychiuridae; genus Protaphorura; species Protaphorura glebata. The sequence goes on from JAQFYE010004957.1 coordinate 1,676, forward strand.
ATCTAATCCATATTTTAAATTTTTCCGCCGATATTTGTTTAAATACTGCTCAAAATCATAGAATTTATGTCAGATATCTGATATCTGATATCTGATCTGATCTGATCTGATCTGATATCAGATCGAATATCAGATTCAGACCAGATATCCGATTATCCAATCCCAAACTTCTGATCAGAAATCAGATATCTGATCTGATATGAAATAGTCAGATCAGATATCAGATCAGATAGTCCATTATCTTATCTGATCCGAGCCTTAAGTAGTACAATAGTCTTTTCGATCGAATGTACTCCTAGAATATTTTGTACTACTTTGTACTACTTTTCAGTTCAGTTGCAGACACATAGGATTTAGATTCAGATAAGATCCCACATAAGATTCAATACAAAATGAGTATCTCACTTTTGTACGACTCCGCTGGGGAGCAGGGGGAAATTATGAGCCATCCTGTAGATAGAATCGGGAAAAAACCTATTCATTGTAGATATAACAGCCAAAAAAGGTATTTCAATGTAGATAAAATGGCAATTCCAAAATGTACTCCTTTCAGACGACGAAAAGTTATCTGGTGAAAACTTCCAAATTGTATGAACGTCGTAACTTCAGTCACGCAGACATATCATGTATGTATGAATCCAAGATGAGTCAACAATTCCTAGTAAGGTGGGTCTATACCTATCAACAAACCGGAAATTCCCCCAAATCCCAATTTCAATCTCTCAACTCTGGTCACTGGATGCTCTAGCAACCAATTCGAATGCAAAATTAATGCGGTTTTTGTAGTCCGGATTCTCAGTCATGAGTGCCAATTTTTATTTCTTTTTATTCTTGTGCAGATTAAATTCAATTAATAAAATTTTAATTTTTTAATTTCACCTGTACTGTAATGAAAGAAAATAAAAGTAGGCGTCCGAGTCAAAATTTTGTCCGCAACAAAGCACGTGACACACACACAATTTGTGTATGTGTGCTTGTGTGTTCGTCACGGGTCAACAAACTTGGTGGCAAATCCCCATCCTTCCCGTGTTAATGTGCCCCCAGCTGAAAAAATAACAAATATTTCTAGCACCAGCGTGAGCGAGGTATAGAACTCACCTTCCTAGAAGCTAACTTCGTTGTCAAGACATTTTGTATGTATCCAAGATTTATGATCAAACTATCCTCATAAGGTTAGGGCATGCGTTATGCCAACGATTCAACAAATCAAATTTGTTGGAAATTCAATTCTCCATATCAACAAGCATATTCGTGGTAGCAAATCTCAAATCCCGTCTCGTGTATTCTATTTAGGCCACCAGGGTTAAGAAACGAGTTTTTTTTAGTAAACAATCGTATGGACCAACCTAGAGGGAAACTGGTTGTCAAGGAATATTGTATGTATCTATGGTGTCTCTCTAGCCAGTCCCCAGTTACTTCTAAAAATTCGAAAGTTATTGACCGGTGCAACTAAAAGTAGATGCAACCTTTGCAGAAACTCAGAGATTTCGTAAAGTATCTAATAATAGATCTGATCTACTCAGGCATTCCATGCAATGAACCAGAATAATCCTAGTTACCAAAGTCGCCGAGGCTACTAAGTTACTTGTTTCAAAAATTTAGAAAGTAGCTAAATTGCAATTACAAATACAATTACTTTCTCGAAAGTTATTCATTACACAATTGCACTTACTTTCTCAAAAGTGCTTAATTGCAATTACGGTTACAAATTACAGTAGTCAAATTTTGGTAATTACAATTAGAATTACAAACTACATTCGCCAGAAAACATAATTACAATTGCAATTACGAATTCCTTTTTAATAATTTGCAATTACAATTACAATTACTACAATAATGTGTCGCAGTCAAAATTAATTATATTTAGTGAAGGATTGACCATCAAATTCAGTTGAAATTACAATTAGGTAATTCTAATTCTAGTTTGCAATTTAATTACTTGTGTAATTTTAACTGACCCAAGTCTGATGGGTCAGATGGATACACCTCATGTATATCGTGACACACTTTATGTTAACGTATTTCGTAAACTCCGGAAAGAAAGTAACATATTATTGGACCCAACTTAATATATATCTCTTACATATATCCAATTAATACTGAATCTACTACAAATGTTCGTTCTACTACTGTGTAAAGCAAACTGGTGAGAGATGTATTTCTACACTTTCCTATCAAGTGACTTGCAATGGTTCGGTTGTTTTTCAATCGTATAAGACGAAATTTAAACGCAATCTCAAGTGCTGCAGCTGGAAATTATTATTGGACCTACGGTTCTTTGCTATATACAAGCTGTTTCAACCCAATAATCTATTCGCCGTAATTCCTTCAATTTTACCGAAATATAGAAAGTGACATAAGTCATTTCCTTCAAAATTTAATGCCGCGCCTTATGAATTATACCATGACGCGTGGTGAAGCGCTCTGTGCGCGATGGCCGTAAAAACTATATGCATACAAATGCAAGAAGGAACTTCCTTTTGTGTGATTGACTCTAAAAGAATCACTTGACATTCTAAATAATTTTTAGTAGGGACCAGGCCGATCAAAAATCCGGCGTTACCACCTAGGTCGCCGTAAGTTAGCACGGTGCCAACGCAAAATTGGCTTCAAATTTTGCACACTGCTCCTCTATGACTTCCTATGCAATGTTTAAATGGACCGTGAACACCAAATATGTCGAAGTTCTCCGTTAGAGGTCGAAAGGTCGATGTGTTTGGTATAAAAACTTGCGATGAGCTCTAGCGCCAAGCCGTGACATCTCTGTCACTCATAGTCCATTTTAGTATTGTTCAGAGGCAATGGATCAGCTGGATGTCATTAGGACTTGGTACTAGAAGTCGTAGTTATTCCCGTGTAATAACAAAAGAACAAGATGTGTAATTTAATTTATTTCGAGCTCAGTCGTGAAGAATGCAAATTGCATTCTCTGTTAATATGATTGAATACCATGGTGCCAGTGAGGCGGGTAAAATTATGATTTCATTAGTATGTCCAGAATTTAGAAAAATTCCGGTAGATATGTGAACACTTTTATGACTTCTGCGTTTTCAGTTTACGTTTTTTGAGGAAGCCGTGAGCAAAGGCGACTGGAGAATGCGCAGCGTATGCCCACCTGGAACTTGGGGTTTTGGGCCAGACCATATTATATCAGGCGGCCATTTAGATGCAATGTATCTCCGATGTAAAAAGATTGAGAAAGGTATGATTAATCGACTAGATCAATTGAATGGATATGCAACGTCCGGAGAAAATGACAAATCATCTAAAAGAACGCCTGAAGATCGAGGTGGAACCAATTATTATAAAAGAGATTGGGCCAATCATTGCGGAGAAGTGCCTAGACTCCCGGGTTCACCGGTGTCTTTCCAAGTTGGCGTTTCTTTCAACACAAAGGAATTCCATACATACGGAAAAGTACCATTGTATACGAATTTTATTTGTGAAACCTCCATCGGATGGACTTACCCTAGGGAAGAACGTAACATCGACTACGCGGTTCCGGATACCAAGGAATTTCTCTGCCCCATCGGCTCTGCTGTTTGTTCTCTGCAAGCGAAGTTGAGACAACATGGTGAGTATCGATACACTATACACGAGTTGTAGGGCTGACAAAACCATATGCACGAATCTACCGACTATCCATTCACGAGGCTCCTGTAAGGTGTGAAACGACGGTGTAAATAGGCGAGCCGAGCATACGGTATTACTGTCAATGGCTGGGCCGGGGCAGCAAACAGCACAGGAGGTTTTCCGCACTATTTTGTTTAGCTGCCACTATGAGACCTCCTTGATCAGATAAATTTTAATTTTGTCGGTTGGGCGGGGACTGGCCGACGAACAATAACATGTTCCAGGATCAGACCGAGCTGCGTGGATGAGAGATAGGGCCAGGGACCGTGCTATACGGCAATGTACGGCCTTTACACGAATAGTTTGTTCAAATATAGATATATATTAAACGTATATAGATAGACATATATAGATATACAGGGTGGCATGTAACCTTTGCCACCCCCCCCCTAGCCAGAACAATCAGGGAAAGTCGTACAAAATATGAGATACACATTTTGTAGAGAATTTTATGAAGGATCTAGGGAGCTATTTTGTTTGAAAATTCGTTGCGTGTAGCGGCGCTAACGAGCGTTTAAGTAAAAATCGGCATGAGAAAATGGTTTTTCAACGGTAATATGACAAAAACACGCCCAAAACAATTTTTTCGAAAAATCCGCCGATGATCTTCTTTGCAATATTTTTATGCAGTTTTTAAAATTTTGTCGGACCAGTTTGGAGAAGGTCGATTTTTTGCTGGCGGGCAAGTGAGGGAAAAATCTGATTCTTTCCATCGAAATGCCCTGCCAGCGAAAAATCGACTTTCTCCAAGCCAGTCAAACAAAATTTTAAAAATTGCACAAAAATACTGCAAAAAAGATAGCAGCGGCAGATTTTTCGAAAAAAATTACGCGTGTTTTTGTCAAATTACCGTTGAAAAATCTGTTTTTTCATGCCGCTTTTTACTTAAACGCTCGTCAGCGACGCTACACGCAACGGATTTTTAAACAGAATAGCTCCCTAGATTCATCATAAGATTCTCTACAAAACGGGTATTTCATATTTGTTCCGACTTTCCCTGATTGTTCTGGCCATGCAGGGGTCAAAGGTTACATGCCACCCTGTATATATATACATATATAGACATATGTATGTATATATATGTAGATATATATATGTATATATTCGGTCATAAATATAAGGTCAACCGCCGTAGTTCATGAACAAGTGTTTCAAAACCTTGCCAGCGACAACATCCTATTTTCGGGTTTTGCAAATCGTATTACCAAGTATGAAAAAACCTAAAATCAAATCGCTGGGCAGTAAGTTGCCACTCCAGGGTGCCAAACATCCCTTACCGCACAGAGTTATTGCATAAATTAATTGATTGAAAATTTATTTCCCTCTGAATCGGCGAACGGGAGGGACTAGAAAATCACAATAAAATACTCACAGATGAGGCGTGGTGTACGAAGCATTGCATGAGAATAGTTTTGGTACCAATTTCCACGAAGGAATATTTTGGCCACAATGTGGCGATATTTTTAACCCACAAGTCCAATTTTTGAAATTAATTATTGACGGAGGAAGGTAGCTAAGACGTAGAGGGCATTATTGTTTAGGAAAATCAAACAAGGACGAGTCTGTGGTTCTGGTTGATATTCACTAGATGTCTCCCAAATCTGTGGCATCATGTGCACGATTTGACTCAATGTTGTAGTGCAGCAATGAAATGTGATTCAGACTCCGCTAATGCACGAGTGACTGAATTATTATTTTATTTGTGTATGCAAAATTTAAAAAATAATTTTATCGCCTTTTTAATTAATATTTAGTTTTGTATGGAATTAGAATTCTCAGGAACTGCATAATAGATTAGGCTACAATTGCCCACATTACCAGGGGCGCCCGGATGTCCGCTATAGATGATAGATGACTCTGTAGAAAGAGTGACTTGATTCTATTCCAGATATATTAATATTCAAAACCTTTCAGCATTATTTATATTAGTTTAATGGATTTTAAAATTGATTACTTAACGTAAAACCACGTATGTGTAGCAAAAACAAGAACATGAAGTCGCAATTGTTTGAATGAATTTAATTTCTAATTTTAGGAAAACCGTGATGGATATATAGAAATTTTATAAAATTCATATCTATTTGCCGGGTGGAACTCTTATGATATGTAGGTCGCCGAAGATAGTGACTGCGTATTATTGCCATCATTCCGTCGAAAACACACTGATTGAGATAAATTAATATAGTGCCGGATGGCCTTACAAAATTGTAGGCAAACACTTTGTAGAGGTGACACCGGGCGGTACAACACCATGCAAATTGAGGAAAGTAATATAACCAATACTGTTGAGTTGTAAACCAACAGGAAAAGTATTCGTGTAGAAACTGACTCTTTTCAACTAGTCAAATAATATTCGGGGAAATAATTGTTGATTGGAAAAGTGACAGCGATACATTCGTTTAATTAAAGGTTTCATTGTATGTTTAGTCTTCTGAGCCGATTAAACTAAAGCACGAAAGCTGAATAACTTAATACGAGATTCGACCAAGGGACGAATCTCAATGTTCCACATTTTCCCATTTGAAACCGATTACAAATAAATGCTAATTGAAAGCGATTCTATATGTATATGCAGATTGTTTTGCAAGTCCTTATTGTACGCATCGGAATTGTGGTCTAACATCGCATAATGCGTAACTTGTTTACTTATTTCACAGAGACTTATGAATTCATCACGAATGTAAGAGTTGGATGCTGCCAGGGGGATAAGAGCTACCCTTCATTATTCAAGGTTTGTGCTTTTAAGTTAATGATTATTAACTTAAAAGATGACTACTAGCTGAATAACCACATTGGAACCAAGTTCCGATTTAAAAATCATTGATCAGTACTACACGAGCAACTGACGCTTCAACTCTAGAAAATATAACCTTTATTTGACCAAGAGATTAGCAATATAGAGGTTGCGCCGCGGCTGTGCCGCGCGCCACGCGTTAAAATGTCGAACGTAAAATAAATTCCACGGTAAGGTTAAATAACATAATGAAATAATAAGTGCATGCATACCTGGTTGTTTAGAAAATCGGCCTATGCATGAGTTGAAGTGTGTTGGAGAGCGAATTCGATACAGAGAGAAAGTGCGTGACATGTCATATACCTTACCGTCTTTCTATTTTTATGAACGGAATACGGTAAGAGGGAGGTGCTTCCCTGGAGGAAGTTAACTTGGGCGGTCACGTGCCCTCCCACATCCTTGTATCTAACTCGCGTTGAGAGCCAAGATAATTTCCAAGTGTTACACAGACAATAGTGTTACAACAACAGTTCATTTCAGTTAAATACAAGTTCCAATTCCGCGGAGCAAAGCAGCCCTAATCCAGTTTTGGTCCAGTTAGTACCTAAGTACGAACTATTGAGTTCAAGTTCCAGATTCCGGGAACTCATAATCCCAGTTCCTACACTTCCCGTTCCTATATTAGTTCGTATTCAGTTTCAAATTGTTTCGCTATTTCTCTTTAAAGGGCTTCCCTTTTTGTTTATTAGTACAATGAACTGAACGTGTTTATCTATGAGATTCCACCGCTCTTAATTAAATTATTACAATCAATATTGACAACCCAATATGGACCATAATTACAGGTCACATGAACAAATGTTTGCTACTGTGTCAACATATCGATTACTTGGAAACTCTGGGGAAACTAACAGGTTTCCTCAGTTTTTTTGGAACTGATACGAACTGACTGAGTGCCAATACGGCTCCTCTGCATTTCGGATCCAGTACTCACTTCCGAGCCTCGAAATTAAACGGCTCAGTTCGGATTTCATTTCCGATGAACCAACAGAACTGAATTCTGGAGCTTAGTTAATCGTAGGAACTGTTATTGCACTAGCTTGAATATAAATGACAAACAAGTGTGTGGAAACTACTCCGAAAGTCTTGATAATCCAAGTAATAAGATCGTTGCTAAATGCGATATATTGTACTGTGCCCGAAGTACTCGTGATTTCCCGAACACAAACTTTGGATCGAAATAGCGGAAGAAATGTAATTTCACGAAAATTATGATAATCTTCAAATTTAATAGTTACTTCTACATGTTTTCGCATAAACCTTGGTAGAGATTGTTGTTTGAGTAAGATAAACTTGTTTATCTTATTAAATCGTTCGTCCCAAGATAGCCATTCAAATACACATTCACCCACTAATAAATACACGATTTTTTTTGTACCCACAGACAAATAGAACAAATGAATCCACCACGCCGCCATCAGTTACGACTACTGAATGTCCAGGTGCGGAAGAAATACTGAATTTACAGAGACGAAGTTCGTCGTACTTTATATTTTGGGATGAGTCCGAAGTCCTTAACGACATCATTACAAGATATAACATTTACTACTCCCCTGCCCAATTACCAAACGAAGATCAATGTGAAGCTGGAATGTGTAAACCAGGAGAATTCTTGGGTAGCTATGAAGTCCGGGATCCTAAGTCCTGTTACTTCCAGGGTAGACGAATTCCGGAAATTAGATTTAATTGTTCATCCAAGGATGGGAAGAAAGGAGAGGTCCTTGACCTTTACGGAAAGCTTAAAAATGGACATACTCTTGAGGACAGTAAATTCTTTGATAGTAAAGACTGTACGGGAGGGATTTACACAGGAATGGAGTTGACTTATTATGTCAACAAAGAATATCAATATCTCGTGAATGCTTGGGGGATCAAAATGAAGTGTTCTAGTGGGGGAAACAATTCAGATCATGAAATTGTTATCAAAGCATATCCGGGACTAAATTTGGCATCCCATGGCACTGAGAAGGCAGCTGTGAATTGCGAAGCTGGGAAAGCAATCTGTGGCTTTCAAAACAAAATCGCTGAGAAGCATGACGGGGTTTTTGAAGGGCTCTACTTCAAGGTCGTCTGTTGCACTCTCTAACCGACTTTTTTAAACAAAAAATTCTTCTAAATTTTATTATTATATTCAAGAAGCTTGAAAGTTACCTTATCTGATTTTCTAAATAATTAGCGGCTTCTATTTTTTAGAGTGTTAAATGCATATCACACATTAACTTTAACGTTAAGCAAATAGCAATTGGATTAAATAAACAAGTGTGTTAGATTGTGTGTGAAATAAATATGCTCATTGGCATGGGTTCTACTACTCGGTATTGTTCAACCGTAGCACCAAGATTCGTAAACAAACTATCCTTATAAGATTAGGTCACGCGTTCGGCCAACGCAACGTAACAACAAATTGAAAATTTTCGTACTCCAGATCAACAATTATTGAGTGGTGACCAAAATCCCGTCTGATATGTAATGTATTTTGGCCACCAGTTTTTTGGTGACCCAAAGATTTCTTGGGCTTAAGTCCTTAACAAAAAGTCTTCAGGGCACCAAGGACTACCTCTGCCGAATTTGAGGACGATCGAGCGGGGGGCCCCTGACCCATGCACTTCCAGCGATCTCCTTTCACACATGATTTGCCAAGGAATTCATCCTAACAAAACACTTCCCAAATGTTTAACATTTTAATCGTTTCGCTGCTGGATAACATCATATGTCTATTCAAGTATAAAGTGTAAACTCTCAGCATAGCATTTCCCACATTCTTCACAGTCATAAGAGTTCTCTCCAGAATGAGACCTCCTATGTGAAGTCAAGCCTGAACTCGGAGCAAAACAATGTAAAACAACCGACGACTCTGAACAAAACATTTCTCACAAGTTTCTCGTTTCAAGAGTGTTGGTAGTAACAAACAAAATGTGGGATATACAAAACTAAGAGAAACGAACAGAAAAATATTCTACATCTTTCATTAGCCTTAAAATTTAGAAGAGTCTCTACGTGCAACTTATGACTTGAAACTTTTTGTAGAGAATAGTTATACACCTTAGTTTCATATATAGTATTTTGAAAATAAGCACAATATATGTCAGTAGTCAGTATCAAACACTGCCATTGTCAGTGTTTGATAAAGAACCTGCGTTTAGTATTGACACGCAGTCAAAATTGTTTATTTCATGTTTTCATTTGGAAATCTTTACTCTGTGTGAAAAGAGCAAGTAGAGGAGTGGGATTCTGCTCCGAACTCCCAAGTAAATTGTTTATTTTTTAAGGTGATGAAGAACTCCTAATTCCCAAAAATAAGCTAAAAGGAAATAAGGAGGCGTGAAGAGAATTTGTTGTGTTACGTAGTATTTTATTTAACAAACGTAGACTGTGTCTTTGGTATTGTATCGTAGAAGTACAGTGTGTCCTAGAATTAGTGCAGGGCGTGCAATGTCCCCCCTTCCATTAACCCTTTAGAGTCGGAAGGGTCAAAACCAAAAAATGCCGTCACAGCGGAGGACGTATATACACGTCCGGCGGAGCTTGTATTTCAGGGCGAAGTTAGAGTAGTGAGTATGTGTCTCTCATAGCGGAACGACTCAACCCAAAAAGTGCCCGTAGAGCGAAGCAATTTTTCACATTAAAACTTTATGTTACCGCTCAGTATGATTATTCAAAATTTTAATCATCTCCACAGATCGCTCGCGTTGCCAGGTGTCGGCGTACACCTGTAAGCGCTTCCCGTGTTGCGCGGCATTAGCCACACCTATCCTAAGCGACCACCCGTGTTAGGCGAAATATTATTCACTCCTGTATGAAGCGACCACCTTTGTTCGGCGTCCGGTTAGTCGCACCTGTACCAAGCGACCATCCGTGTTGGTCATCCGATTAGTTACACCTGTACCAAGCGACCACATGCGTTGGACAGCCGATTAGTCACACCTGTACCAAGCGACCACACGCGTTGGACAGCCGATTAGTCACACCTGTACTAAGCGACCACACCTGTTGGACGGCCGATTAGTCACACCTGTACCAAGCGACCACACCTGTTGGACGGCCGATTAGTCACATCTGTACCAAGCGACCACACCTGTTGGATGGCCGATTAGTCACACCTGTACCAAGCGACCACACCTATTGGACGGCCGATTAGTCACACCTGTACCAAGCGACCACACGTGTTGGACGACCGATTAGTCGGATCACTCGAATCTCTCACCCCTATTATTCACCAGCAAAGGCCAGCACCTTAGACTCTTAACAACTTAGATTAGGCTCACTAACGTGACTACCTGTCCCAGAGGACCACCCATATTTTCTGGCTGCAGTCCTAACTCACTCACCTAACACATTCGGCCCAAAAAAGCTGTTTCTATTGGCAGCGTCTTCAGGGTGCCATTATTTGAACCGAGCGAAAACGTACCTCGGGATGGCAGATGATTGCCGATCTAAATTCTATGTAAACTTTAAATGATAGTAAAACTAACATGTATCCAGATTCTGTATGAGTAATTC
>JAQFYE010004958.1:0-12601 GCA_034694305.1 Protaphorura glebata
GTCCCATGCCCTCTACAGAGACTGACCCACCCGGTTAGGCCCAGAGGCCTAACAACAAACAACGTGGAGTTGCCCTGGAATCACCTAACTGGTTAGAAACACTAGATGCAAATTTTGCACAAATATATTTGCCACCTTGTACATTGAAGGGAGTAGACGCGCCCATTTAAATTCTGTTTTCCTTTACGGAATCTTATCTGGGAAAACCAACGAAAACGATGTTGGATGTGGATGGTAAGACACACATCCTGACTCCGGTGGTATCGTTATCACCCGGACCCGGGTTCCCTTCAATTTAACTCATAAATATTCCATTCTTCCACCCGCCCGACTTCTTGAGCTTAGCTCGACTCCACTTCATCTTCTCCGAACCCGGGTATTATCTTAATTTCATTGAACAGGATGAGAAAGGGGAAATGAATGGTTTGCCTCAATGAACAAAGGAGCTAGAGCTACAGCTAAGCCAAACATATAGCGATATATTAAATTGTAAATAATACCCGGGAACGGGTTCGGTCTTTCGGAACCTAAACCTTTCAGGAAAGTGCATGTGCGTGTGGATATCATACCCATACTCCCAATTTCAAACGTTTCTTTCTAAAAACATGCATGACGGGGTCAAAGTTTACTCTCCCACAAGAATCGGTCAATGCCATGGACCACAGACGGAAGGATGCCGGGGGAGATAAAACGCTAACATAAACGTGGTGCCTACCCGGGTAGACATAAATAATCCGGTTTAAATCGGCCGGCCTCTCTCTGAAACGAATACCAGGCCAAACATACGTATACTACATTCCACGTTCCTCTGGATTACATTACATATTACATTGCCGGAGACCGTACAGGGTGTTCCATACATAATATACACGGTCATAGGGTGAAAGCGTCCCCGTTCACTCATTGGACACCCGGTACATTTATGAACCACCGTGCGGGCATCGAAACTTGCATTAACACTGTACATGCATCGTAATCGGATCCGAAACCGGTGATATACTGTGCTATAGTGCAGCAAAAATAACGAGGTTGTCACTCTTCAGGTTCAACTGCATTTCTCGAAACTTGAACACATGGATTCTTGGATTGGTAGGTTAACAAATGAGAATGTGTGCGATTAAGTTCCAACAAATGATATGTTGACATTTGAAAAAGCGAGCATACCACCGTATGTTATTTCTGGCCTCAAACCTAATTTTAAAACATAAATGAAGACCATATTGCAATTTGGCTTTGGTAGACATGCAGATGTCGCTAACCGTTCTGCGAAAGTCGCCATTTCCTATACCTAACTGCATGGTGACCTGTATTTTTCTGTATGTATATTTTTTGGAACACACCTGAAAGACTCTATTTGCAAATCATTATAAGTTTTCACTATCAGTCAACCAGGAAAGCTTCGATATGATAGTAGCAAAATAACGCAATGACTGACGGTACGGATGCCAATAACGGCCAATATTTGTTTTACATGTTTGCCTGCGCAAACTAGAGTCATCTTCCGTCCGTCACTTTCTAATCAGGTAAATTTCCGTTGAAATAATATTTTAACTGAGTTTGTACTCAGAACTGTACTTATATTACTATATGGGATGTACGTCACTGGTACTCGCGTTGTTTTGTATTTGCTTTGTCTTTCCAAATTATATGCATGTTTCCTGTCCCGGTAGGAATGTAGAACAATTTACTTTGATGCCTTGAAATTGTAAGCCATTATTACTAGTTTATTATTTTTAATGCAAACCAAACATATCACATTGCAAATAAAATTGTGTGGATTCTTATCCAATTAAAAGCAGCGGTTCCCATTCATTTTTTTGCTAAAATAGCTACCAGATGCTAAAACCGATCAGAAATCACCGAATTGGTATACAAACATTTAACCAACCCTGCTATCGAACCAAATAATTGGTCTGAATTAATTGTCGAATTCCAATTCCAGGCTGAAGCGTGGAAGTAAATTAGTTCCCAGGGATTAATGGCCCCATTGAATTAAACAAACAAAAACAGGCGACCTGAAATAGTAAATGCCGATGCAGAAGCAATTTCAATTAGTACTGCACTCAGAAAAACTATCAAAATAAAAATGACCTCTGCTTTATGGTCAACTTTGACCGCACTATTCATTTTCTGTTCTCATTAAAACTAAGGTTTATTTTCAATTTATTACTGTCCACTCGACACATTTTCATTTGGAGTCCAGAGGGAAGAATACGGGGATATTTTGCTGAATCTAAGGCTATAGCTCCTCCCATCCCATTTATTTCTTAAGCACACACACTATACACCCCGTGCAGGTCAAATTTAATATCCTAGCTGTCAAGGGGCGTCCAATGTGTGCGGTTCACTCTCAGAGACAATGTCATTAACTTTGTACACAGAGGGCGAGGAGAAGAGTAATGCAATCTCATAGTACCCGTGTCCGACGGTTATACATCATTTCGGATCCGAATCCGACGTACAACTTTCTGCACTTACACGCGCACATTATTATACAGAACTGGACATCGATATTTTCGGCCACATTTTATTTTTATGTGAAAATTTTCAGGCTGAAGAATCTTTAATTTTTCAAAATATATTAACGAATGACAAGTATAAACCTAATATTCAAATATTTTCGAATACGGCAAATTATTAGAAAATGCTGCAATTCAAATTCACCGATAGTGCAAAATACCACCATATATTTCTTGCAAAGAATGGGTGAACTTTCCATTTCGCCAACATAAGCTACAAAATAAAATTACCATGGAGAAATTAAGGGAACATTACAATTGTCTAGAACAGTTTCTGTGGCTAGGATCGAACCCCAATCATACATTTTCACTAGAAATAAAATTTTAATTAATTTTCTCCCGCATGGTTTTGAGAATTTTGAATCAGACCACCATCATGTATATCCCACATAGTATATATAGCCATTCATAACCACGAGTGTGGTAGTTTTAGTTAATGGAATCCATTTCCGCGTCCAAGCGTTGAAAAAGAGGATGACCGACCGCTTATTCAAACAATGACAGTTTACACAATACATTTGATATTGCAGTGCAGTGGGTGCACCCTCAACTACTACACACACATATGGCGCCGGACATTTTGTGGACAGAAGTACTGTTACTCTCAGGTCCTGTTCTTGTTATCCGTTTTGTCATCTCATCTAATACTAGATGGAAATATACTTCGATAAGAATACAATGGCGACTATAGCAGATATCCTACTAACACTGACACTGACACCCGTTGCAAAAGTTTAGAAAATGTCCATCTAATAAACTGAAGGAAAATGTTGGTAGCCCGATGAAAATATTGAATGAAATTCAGGCATCTCCAAATAATTAAAAATTTCTAAAAAAAAGTTTATTACGAATGTCAAATTGTGTGCCATAAATTTTTGAAAATGGTAATCGTAAGTTAGAAATAGTCTTATGATAAGCTCTTGTGTGGAACCTAAATCAGCACGAGTACGTGTCTGAAGCTCTGATACCGCACTTTAGACCTTAAGTTTAAAAAAACAAAAGCCTCTTGACTGACATGAAATCTTCATCTCTTCATCCGCATCCACATCCCACAGCCTCAATTCATTCATTCATTCATTCATTCCATCCCAATCTCTCCAACCAATTCACTCCATTTCAACGAGTCATCACTCATCCCATTATTAATGTGTTTATTAAACACGGATCCTTGCCACGACTCATAAAACCAAGTACTAAGACTTATAATGGAACGACTTGTTCTCAATTCAATTCAAAACACTCCGGATTTAGAGAAAATCAAACAATGAACAATACTTCAACTCAATTCTCGTAGGCAACATAATTGGACTTCCCTATGTAAGGTATGAATGAGCATACTATAAAATAAAGTCGGATTTCGTAAAAGATCCCACATAAATTGGTTCAAATTTGGGAAAATGTGTCCGGATTGATATGTTTGAATGCAGTTCCAAATAAACAAGACAGTTCAAAAATAAACAAATAACTACCCGACTTCTTTTCAATACTTACAAATTCATACCAAATTGCTGGTAGGAAGAATAAAACGGTGCAATGGTAAAATTGCTTCGAAGAAAAAGTAATTGACTCGCCGTATCCATCCAAGAACAACCAGAATCATAATTTTGAAACAATTTTAAACTTTTTGAAAAATCACAGTCTGATATCAACATGTAGACTTTTTACACTATCGACAATACAACGACAGGAGTGATACACACTTTTTCGACTTCCGACATTTCAATTTCACCTTTGTCCACTTTTCAAAATCAGAAGTCGAAAGAGGAAATTGCAGAACAAGAGATAAAGAAAACCCCGGAGTACTCTACTTGCTTATTGGAGAAAATCTCGTCAACCAGACATTTCTTTCTTTAACTTCCGCCACCGATAATGTCAAGTCCGGAACTGAGCCCGTTATCAACCTGAAAATACGAAATACGCTACGCCGAGGAATTGGGAAAAGCGGGTAAATAGAAAATATTTTGACTGTGGTTGACATCTCATCCGCTCCTCTTCATCAGAATTGACAAGAGCTGTCAAGGATGCGGACGGAACTACGAACTACACTGTTTTCCACTTTCTACCAGTCTCGTCCATCCTATTAAGGATGGACAGACGGGGACGACCGAAAATTGGCTCAAATGTGAAGCGTCGGAAGGTAAATTGTCGTATGTCAAAAAATAAACTAGAAATCATGACTTGTCAGGCTCCAACTTAACAACATAAATTGGAAAACAACACCACGCGCATATCCCATTTAGATGAAAATATCAAATCAAGCTAAACAATAATTGTCAAAAATTGCAATATTTCCTGAAATTTTTATTTGAATTTGGGCCAGAAGTGACCATTTTTGCCAAACCAACAAAAAACCCCAGAGGTCTGAAACTTGCAGTACTTGGCCGAACAGTAACCTCTCTGAGTCTAACTCAGCTTTAATTCAATTTGTGGATAAAGTATTAAGGTCTGCGAAGAGATAGACAGAATTGTCATGGCAGTTTGGACATTCTTGAAGAATCTCACATTACGATATAACCTTTCGTTCGTTCGTGAGCTCGTAAAATGTAGTTTAAAAATTCATAGACCACAATACGCTTGAACCCTGCTACTTAACTGTCGGTAACCACCTCAAGTCGTAAAAACTATGTAGTAGGATCTCACATAAATTGGTGAACTTAAACTGAAACAGTCTAACAACTTACGAACTCTACGCTCTACGCATACATTTCATTTCGTTCGTATCGCGTGCGTTTGAGTACCAAAAGCGCCAAAATGACGTTAAATTAACAAAAACAAGTCGTGGAATTAAGAGATAAGCCTCTTGTTCAGTTGTCACTATCGCCATCGCCATCGCCCCAAATCGTGCTACTCTAGTCACGAATGAAAGGAGTAAATTAAGTATGATAAGGTGGTTCCGATAGGACAACGGAACACCCATCAACAGCAATTTAAAACAATAATTGTTTAGACCATGGATGTTCATGTTACCCTATCAAATTAAACAATTAAATTAATTATTTCAATGAGAGTCGATACAACATACGAAAACCAATTAAAATACTTACCAATTATCTGATTCACTATCAATCAAATTTATGTCCTATCGATTTATTTCAGTTCTCTTGTTATTTAGTGCCAATTAGGGGCTTTTAAATTATTAAAATTTAAACTCCCCATGTATTTTCAAGGAAAACACTAATTTCGAACCTCATACGATTCTCTATGGTCAAAATAGTTCTATGCACGTTGAGTTGTAAGATATCGTTGGTATTGTGCTATGCCATGCTGTATGAATTCAGCAATACTTTGCAACATTTTGCGCGAGATTTGAAAATAATCTTTCGAAGACTTTTGAAAATGAAAACTACGGAAACCCTGCAAAAAAATATTAGGTGCTTCAGTAAGTCGGATGTTAATTTTACTGCAAAATGATGTGCCATTTGAAACAGAATGGCCCAGGAGGTTTTTGCGTCTCCTGGTTCGACCGATTCTCTAGAAGTAAATTATTCAAATATTCCCAGACCTCCTATGGCCTAAATTGGACCAAACCACCGAACCATAGTCGAATTGGAAATCAGGTGAACCCATAGCTACCTACGAATACGACTCTTTGAATCAAATGAAATTCGATGCCTACTTGACTTGACTCGAGTCTAACTATTACTTTACCTATGTTAAAATAAAAGCCGAAAAAACCCAGTCACAGTCATACAATCACAATTCAGAATGTACAAATGTAATGCGAAAGTGAAGAGTTGAGTAAATAGAGGTAAGGCTTGACTGACTGCCTCAGTGACTGAATTGGATGTAATGTTAATGTAATGTAATGCTAACAGAACAATAAAATTTTTATGTCTTCGAGTTGCTTTGAGGATATGTGCGTTCAAAAAAAGAACTTCAAACAGAATATACACGTAGGTAGTTCTTTCAACGCAAGCAAGGAGTCAGTAAATCATGAGGTAAGAGTTTTATTTTGGAACAAGTTAAATAAACACAAGGAGTACTCAAGTACTTAAAATCCACAAGGAAAAACACGAACGTCAAAGCAGGACGTCAAGTCAATTCAATCATGATTCCAGTATCTCAAGTGAAAAATCATTATTACAAAGTGCGGCATCTTAATACTCATTGTATTCTATGGTCAAACTTAAAATATATCGTCCCAGATTTTGACAAAATATACGAGGAGGAACGAAAATAATCGCCAATTGAATGACAAACAGTCAATTAAGAACGTATTTTAGGATATTAGCACAAAATCAATGATTGATTGATTGATTGATTGATTGATTGATTGATTGATTGATTGATTGATTGATTGATTGATTGATTGAATTGAATTAATTTCTCCAATTTCAAATAATCGCAACGGGATAACAGAAAATGGCGCGTCAGCTTGAAAACCCCTATGCCATTTGTAACGACACAATTTGCATGGTAACTTGTAGAGTATGGAAAGCAAGAAATTAATCTAACATGGCTGAAGTGAGGGGAGCCGCCGCGGAGAAAAGAAAAATCGGTTTAATTAATCGCTGTGTACAAAACACGTTGTCAAACAAACGTGTCCCGGGTTTTATTGTGGAGGTTAGACCCGGGTTGCCTTCTCTCTATCTGCATGCATGAATGCCCTCGACGACTTGGCACTACACGACTTACTCACTATGGCGTGGCATAACTAAAGTGCGAGCATACTCAAACACATCATTACATTTCAACTAATTTATTGTTTTCGACCTCAGATTGAGATCAGACTCATCGTCATCTGCAAAACAATGGTTCCATTTTCAGAACCCATTCGGTCACCATGATAGGCAGGCAGTTCGCCAAAATATGACGTAATACGTTACGTGGAACACAAATGTCATCCAAGCTAATTCTAAGTCAATGGAAATTAGCTTTCAAGCAACATCTGAAGAATTTGGTCCGAAACCTCAAGAAAATCTTATCTTATCTCAGGATGAGCCTAAAGATCGATCTTCCCGCCACATGGGCGGTGGAAGACCTTACCGGAATGGGTCTGCCGATCACCGACAGATCTGAATTCGTTCAAACTTTGCGTTATTTCCAGTGGAAACACCACAGGGTCATTACGGTAAAATATAGACCGTGGGATTTGACCGGATTGTTGATATGTTGTAGCCATTGACCTCCTGAACAACTTTTGTGAAGGTCCTACCCCAGAAACTTTTGTTTGGTCGCTAGAAATACATGTGATAACACGAATGCGTCACGGATTCCTATGGCCTCACATTTGAAACTACAACGTTAGGGCCCAAACAATATTCACCAAATGGTTAGGTAGATTGACTGAAGTAAGAAACTAGGTCGTAGAAACTGGAAGTAAAATCTAGTCCTGAAGGAAACAACAAACTGGATAACGATTTTGGATTTATAAGGAATAACCTTCACGCCTCTGAAGCACTTGTCTTTATCAGAAGGTCCGGATGCGGGTGCCACGATGCCGGAGCGGGCATTGGCCTAGTCGTAGTATTTGGTTTATGATCTAAGATGTAAGGAGAAAAGGAGTTGGAGGTTCTAAGATTTATAATAGCCCTCCTGTCAACTCGAATTTTCCATGAGCAGTGAACAACGAAATGAACTAGACCGAGGAAATTAAGGTATCTTCTTCCTCCGGTTGCACACCAGCAAATGACTTGGCTCCTTGAACTACGCTTTTATTCCTCAACATATCTGCTAGGCTAATGCCTTGCGAATTGTATGGACCGTATCGCCCGCGAAAGGTTAGAGCATGTAGTAGAAGAGTAGGCCATGCTATAAATTAAAACATGTCTTAAAAGATGTTTTATTGACTTCTCGGGTTAACGCGGAGGAGAAAGATTTTGAGGAAAATCTTACTAAGAAATGAAAATTGTGGTTTCAGGCAATCTAGTATACTTTCTATATCCACCAACTCCTTGCGGGTCGTTAACGATTTGTCTGCATTTTCGATTTGTTGTAGCCTTTGACATACTGAACAACTTTTGTGAAGGCTCTACCCCGAAAACTCAAACTTTTTGGTCGCTTTAAGTATATAGAAGAAATACACTTTGGAAGGTGACCTCACAGTGTATTCGGTTCAAGTCGTATTCTTCGAGGTACGACCTTGTACAATGAAATGCTTCAAATTCTGGTGACAGTGCGACGATATTGGGATACGCAAAAATCTTTGTCCTGAAAAAAGTGTGAACTAAAAGAAATTCGACGTAAGCCTTAGGTTGTTACTCTCAGAGCTGGAAATTGCGAATCATTTGCATGTTCTAAACGTCTGATATTCAATTCTGTATAGTGAGCACAGTAGTTGTAGTACGTACTAGAACTAATACCGTCTCCAAAAAGCTTCCCCTAATATTGGAATTTCAATTGAATGGAATTGGAAGAAATTTTGCGGCGTGCCCTGAATGTCTGTCTACTTCTACGCATTTTTAGTCTGAATTCTTCGCCCCCTCGCTTATACTCATTTTCATTTAAGCCGAAACGCAAATCCTCGCCTTTCGATGCCGAAAAAAAACAATAAATATTAACAAGGTTTTAAAAGCAGTAGTGTGTGTGAACAGATTGCTATTGCATGGGTCCCTCCCCTGACATTTTTCATTTCATTTCATGCATCCCAATCAGTTCGAAAAAAAAATAACGCCGGTGGAGTTGACTTACAATCAGCTGAAGCTTGGAAAGGAAGAACGGTACTTACATTTACAGGGTGTTCTGTAACCCGTCATTCCAAGTTAGTTGGTAATAATAGGAAGAGAAGTTTTGTAATTTGGAGTATAAACAGCTTCTAGTTGTCCAAGGACTGGCAAAATATTCAGGAATTTGACGGATAACTAAATAAACCTGCGATAGATAGGACCATCTCAATATCATAGTTTCCTTAATAGGAAGGCTCATAAAATGTGATAGAGATTTGAGCGTCCATGATCTTGAAGCATGTCGCTCATGGTATCGTGAAAGAATGTTGCACATCATATTGGAGTACGTATTGCGTGGATGGCTGATCTGAGGTCATTGACCTTGGCCGACATAGCCCCTTCTCTCGTGGAGCACCATAATATACACTCTTCACTTTTAAGAGAAACAGTTATGGACATCCCAGTACGCACTCGAAAAATACGAAACTGTTCATGCTATTAGCACTATAAGGATTTATGTAGTACTGGAGAGTATAAAGATGGAGAATAAACCCGTTAACAAAAGAAACTAACGGCGTTACCGGAGCTGAGTTTTTCAGTCAGATCTTTGTAGGTTCTGGGCCGGGGGTCTCGGAATGCTTAATAAGTCAACCGGGAGTGATTAACATGCAGAGCCAAGAAGGAACAGCATTTTTCTTGACTGCATTTCAGGACTTGAAGACTGTGTGTGAACTCTACACTAATTTTCATCAAGTCAAGTCCAAAGTCAAGTCGAGCGGAAGGGAGCTTAGTTTGTCTAAAAACTAAAATCTAGAAGCCAGAGTCTATGGAACCTAGTTTCTAGAAGGAAAAGCCTCTTCTAATTAAAGTATTCCTCCTTGCACTATTCACCATCCCATCTCTATTCTATATAATAACTGAGTCTGTCTCCACTCAGCTTCTGTCTTCTGCCACGTCGCCAGAGCCATGCAATTAATTAGCGAACAAAATATGCAAATAGTCCCTCATGCTCAAAAACTCTGTGTACGTTTCTCTTTGTTATCTTACTTACCAAAATTTTTATAACGGAACTGAACCGAACCTACGCTACGCTTCCTGACAATGACAGAGAGAATTTGCGAATGACCTTACAGTTCCGTCAGTTCTTTTTGGGCAGGGGCAGGAAATATGGTCGGTCTAGCCTAACTGAAACCTAATTACCTTGTTCCGTGGCTCACGTGTCACAAAATAATTCTATGCACCTTCGATTAAGAGAAAAGCACTGAGATAACTTGTAACAAACTCTAGATTTTGCATGTTAACCATTCCCGAAACCCTATTTGATACTCTTTAACTAAGAACCGGCTAGAAACGTAACCAAGGGTCCAAAACTGGTAAAGTCCGCTGAAAAATTTAGCTTCCACTCTACATAAGCAAACTTTTTTTTTCGAATTTAGAAATTATCTAGTAGAAAATTCAGTCTGACGTCTAATCATCATTACAAGTATCTGAGATAGGGAGAATCCACGTGCAAGAAAGATGCGGATCTTGGTCTCGGATCCCGCTGTCCGCACTGATGACTTCCAGCTGGATACATTTCATGCCAAGCCAATGTACGTAAAACAGAGCAGAGCATCGCATTGCATTGCTACTCCTATGGTAATGTTGTCTAATTTATGAAAAAAATGTCTGCATACCAAAATACTCATCACTCCACATCTCAGCTCAGCGTTTCATATTTCCTACCTGTTTTTCGCAAGAGATGTATGCAGTAAAAAAAACCGGGTTATTGTCCCAAAGGCGGGTATTACGAGTCAGCGGGCGGAAATTGCATTCGTGCGTGTGATAGGAAGTTATGACGCGGAGCTAATGTCGGAAATTAGGTTAGCGAATCGCAGGAAGTTGAAAAATTCCGTACCATGGATTTTTTGGAGGATTTTATGCAAAGTTAACTTTGAAAAAAGTCAGATTCGGTGGCAGGATTAAAAAAAGAGACGTAGTTGTTGAAATTGGAATTTTAGAGCATACGCCATGTCAACAAATGTCCGGACTTTTATACAATTTTCTATAAGGCAAATGTAAAATATAATTTTGTATCACACGAAGTCAAAAAATTGAATGTTTATGGAGGCTTCATAGAAATGTACCGCAACTGAATCTTCTTAGGCAATATACGAGAAATGCTCGACTTTCGATGGGCGCCGACAGAAATGCATTTTAGAATACATGTCGTAGCCCAGGGTGTCAAAGTATGTAATTTTTCTGTGTGTTCTTATACGCCATAGAGTGAAATGTTTCACAGACAGCGGAAGAATTTAAGACTTTTTAAGGATTCTTGTAGGAATACGCCATAGAGTGAAATGTAGCACAGAACAAAAAGCCGAAAAATGTAAGACTTTTAAAGGATTCTTATAGAAATACGCCATAGCGTAAAATTTCGAAGCATAAAAGTAAGAAAAATGTAATACTTTTTAAGGATTCCTATAGAAATACGGCATACATTAAAATTTCAAAGCACAAGAAGTCAAAAACTGTGAGACCGCGCCATATACATAGTAAAATGTAACACAGAAAGTCGAAAACACTTTTTAAAGATTCCTATAGAAATGCCACCTAGAGTGAAATTTCGAAGAACAAAGAGTCAAAAAATGTAAGATTTTTATGGATACCTACAGAAATATGCCATAGAGTAATGTGCCGTAGCAGAGAAAGCGTGAAAAATGCTAGATTTTTCATAAATTCGTACGCAGCCATACCATAGAATATATCTTCACGCCAAAATTTGAAATTCCTACGCTATTTTTTAAATTTTGAGTTTTCTTTAAGACATATTACGACAGGGTGCCTTTATTTTGCAACCTGTTGCCCATGCGAGTAAAGATTGACGTTAATGTCCCACAAGTGCACCCAACACATCCGAATTATGCCCTATCCCATGCTGTTCCCGCCGGGTATTGGAATTTATAAACATCCGGGAACATTAGCATTAATCGCAAATATGTAAGCACAGCGTGCGAGGACGGAATACACAGCAATAACATAACACATGCTGAGTCCCCACATTACTTTTTGGAGTCTAGTCGAGTCTAGTCTTCGGATCTTACCCGGGTACAAAAAATTGAAAGAATTCCACGCGCGGGAACTAAAACTCACATTCCTGTTGAGATGAGAATGAGAACAGCCTATTCACTCTCCACATTCTCTTCAATAAATAATGGACTCTCGTTCCCGTAACCGTAACGCACTTCAGAACAATTGGAATTTCCATTCTTCTTTTTCAAATCTTTAACCGTTGAAAATAAAAATTAGGAAGTCGAACCAAAAAAATTCATCCGAGTCGTGATTCTAAAACTAATTAGCCGCTGTTTCTGATACGCATCTGCCATTTTTTGTTCAGATGCTCATTGATTGGCCAAGATCCCAAATGATTTCCATGAACAATTTCATGTTGAACTACAGGGTCACCCATAACCTTTGCCCCCCCCCCCCCCCCGGGGG